>JACN01156393.1:0-46640 GCA_000787155.1 Scartelaos histophorus | reverse complement strand
AAACTTTCTATCTATCTTTCTATTCACGTGATTTTGGTAAGTTGCTTAGGATCTTAGCATCTCCAACCTGTGCCATGAGAAATGAATGCTATAGAATGATTGACAAGATTTTAATTAACCTAGGAACAAAATTGGTGTTATAATTTTGCAGTGATAGTTGTGCTGATGGATAATTGGGTTGGTTGCAAATAAGGGACACCAGGCGTTAAGGGGTTAACAACGTGGTCAATAAATAGATAGTTATGTTTTTGAACACCAATTACTGAATTAAATTAGGTTGAATGATAAATTGTATTATTCGCTAGTCCCTTCTGTGGCTCTGAGACCCTGTAATACAGCCACAGCCTCTGTGCAAGAGCAAAGTGAGCAGTCAATCTGTCTCTACCTCAGCAGGCTTTAGACGACACGTATGTGCACGTGTGCGTGCACACTTTATTATTTCCACCTTTACTTTCCTCTCTCTCCTCCACTCAATGTGGATTCAACACCACCAGGCCCCAGCTCCCACCCTCCTCTCCACCAACCTGCCTGCCTGCCAGCAGCTTGCAACAAAAACAGAGAGTTTTCCAAAGACCAGCCGGCATCTCTCTCTCGCTCGCCTCACCTTCTTATCCTTTCTTCTTCACAGCACACACACAAAGAAAAAAGCATTGTGTCTTGAGGGTAGGCACGAGCTCGGAATGATTTCTTGTGCTCCTCTCCTCCTTGTATCCGACTCACCCACCCCAGCAGCACCATTTCCTTGGCCTGTTAATTACGCAGCGCCCGCGTGAGGGGTGGCTGGCTGGGGTTGTTGTGTGTGTGGCTGTTCGCAGAGACACCAGTGTGGGCGTATGACAGAACAGTCTGGTTACGCTTCACAACGCTGCTCAGAGTGTGAATGCACACACATCACCATTCGAACACACATAAGAGCCAGCTGTCTGCGTCTTGGGTCTTTGTGGTCTTTGCCCCTGGACTCAAGCTGCTGTCTGTATGGTCCTGCCCTCTGTAGCCCTGTGCTCTGACAACAAACTCAGGTCCGGTACATTCAGAGAATCTCAATTAGAAAGCTTTATCACTACTGTCAGTGAGCAAAATTCACAAACTAGGAATATGGTCCTGATGGGGCAAGCAGCTACAGCATGGCTGTTCAGACACCGGTAGGACCTATCAGCATCCCTCTATAGTTAGTCAGTGGGAATTTTTTTAATGCTATCTATATATTGAAAGGCAAGGAACAGCAGGGCAGTAGAATATGTTATAACACCAAGGGCAAGATTGCAGTTGAATTAATTATACTGTGCTTCTCTTACCCCATAACAAACCCAACAACAACTGACTGACATAGACATCACTAACTGTGCAAACATTTCCTCCTTCCTGAGACCGAGCTGTAGAAATGAAATCACTGTTTTGTTGGCTCCCCGACTTGCACTCATCACTCTATTCTCTTTTCCTCCCTGTGATGTACTCTGCTGGGCTGTGGTTGCCTAATTAGCACTCAGAGTGCTCTGCATGGGTCCTCACTCCCAGGCGGCAGCGCGCACACACACACACACACATGCACACACACTCACACACACACGCACACACACACACACACACGCGTACACAGCACCCACTTGACTTTCCAGAGACAGGTCCAGTTGTGGAGTGTTGGCCTGTTGTAGTTGTGTAATAGGGATAATTGTCGTGTGTTCCAGCTTGTATGTGAGACTTCAGGTGTGGATATATGCCCTGATGACTGAATCACTCTCCTCCAGGGTGCATTAATAGGACTAAAGTGTCTTTGTTTTTAAAGTAGGTGATTGTCCTCTGATAATAAAAAAAGGGTTATTAAACTTAAAACAAGTTGTCTGTGAGACATTTTTGAGTATTTATTGAATTTTTGCTTGTTCTGTTATACATTTGGGTGGCTAATAAGGTGACTCCGGATATCTTCCTCCAACTTTTTATAGGGTATTTTCTCTTAAATAAGTTGTAATTATAGAAATAATGTGGGAACCCATTTTGTTGAGAAAATATTCTGTGAGTCAGAGAAGCTCTTACTTACATACAATACAATACAGGACTAAAGGAGCTCAGATTCCAGCTCAAGTTTTTCAGAAGCTATAAGCATCAAATGCCTCACAACAAGACACAAGACAAACCCATACAAACAAAGCCAAACAGAAACAGTGCCACAGTGGTACTGTGTGTGAAAGTTATTTCTTCATCTCTTTTTGGAATGTGTATAGTCAAGCACAATTAGACCTGCTCTGTGACTCATTTTCTACCAGTAGCAATCTGTGACACTGATAAGTTTAACCCCAATTTTCCCATCAACACTGCAAACTACTACTACAATAAATAGTTAGACCGACAAAAGCAGTTTGAACTCAGAACTGTATCTGTTAGTGTTAGCTTAGAGGGAGACACGTGTATGGGTAGTGTACACCTCAAGCTAAGGGACACTTGTATGCACATATTAGAGTCTATAGCACATCATATTAGTGTTGTCACAATAATACAATTTCAGCTTCCTTTCTGAAGAACAGTCTTGACACTCAATACAGAGGAAAGGTCAAATTATGTCCTGTTTTTATAGTTGCTCAAATGAGTATTTCAATAATGATTAGTATATCTATTAGTAGATTCTCAATACCTTCAACGACCTTACTTCATTCACATTCAAACCACCAAATTTTATTGAACTATATTTTCAGTAAAATATTTAAAAGGACCAGGACAGCACTAACTTTAACAGTGTTAAACCAAGTTTAAAACAAAAGATTATGAAGAGTGTAAATCAGGCTGCATTTTGAGAACAATTCTACCATGATAGAGCTAAACTGCATGTATCTTACTCATAGGAGCTTCCTCTGCAGGCACAGGCTGTAACTGACCTTGCTCTCCGTCACTATGAAACAGACATGGACAATATGACAGTCAGCTGACAGAGCATACAGACAGGGCAAAAAATACCTAAGTGATAATAATCTGAACAGACAAGGCCTATGTTCAACAGATGCCTTCAGCACAACACTGGCTTATATTGTTTCAAATGCACAAACACAAGACACACGGCATATAAGGTAATGTAAAACCACTCAATCAGCCCAGCAACAGCAGTAGTTGTGGTTAAAGCAATAGTGAAGTGCAGCCCGCATGTATTCTGTGTATGATTCTCTTATCGGTCCCTCTCATGTTGCCTATGTTGTGTTTGCCTGGCTGCTGTTTATCAGACCTGAGGGTATGACAGCGATGGCAGCAAACATCAACTGGAGATATCTGTGCAGCACGGTTTAGTATGGTAAATGCAGCAACAATGACTTGTGTGAATGGGTTTATTCAGCATTGGCCTCTTTGACAAAATAGTGCAACGATACAGCTGTGCCCTGTGGTAGTCTGAATGAAGATGATACAAAAGGTACGGGGGCTAAATCAAACTAACAAATGCATAACATATTTGTTCATACTGGGGTTGTCCACAAAATTGATTCCAGCATATTAAAACGAATCAGTAGGACAAAATGTGACATTTCCTGAGTAGTTTTTAAATATAGTTTGCCCTACATCAACATTACTATGAGAACACATGACAATATTAAAGAAACTACTACGGTTTAGAGATAAAAATTAAAATGTATTATTGTATTTGCCTATGTGGTATCAAAATCAGAAGTGAGTACAGAGTATTTGGGTAATACTTCATACAGCAATGTTCACACATTTGGAATATTAAAGTTATTTAGGTTTAAAAACACTTCACAGCAAGGTCCATTCACCCACTAACACACACACAAATGTATACACTAGCATATGCAGAAACTGGAGGTGATGCAAATAGTGTCTTGCCCAAAAGCACAGCCACAGCATGATGGATTTGACCGTTCTTCCATCTGAGCAACAGTCTCTGGATCTCAATTTGATTAAAATAAATGTCAGTATTTAATTTGCATTTGTTTTTTCACATATTCTTGAAACTTTTGAACATATTACTACTTACATAAAATAGTGTAAGAAAATTATTACACCAGACAAACATGTGCAAATACTGATGAGTGGGAAACAAGTAGGTGTAATGCCTGACATCTTAGAAAGCCCTATCAGCTCTGCTCACACACACTTTAAAGAGGAAGTAAACCCCTTATGTAACAGCAAATCTAATTGACACTATCGACCTCCTAACAGGCTTACAGAACAGGTTAGTCTTGCTTTCATAGAGTACGCAAACATATGTAGTAAAAGTCACAGAATTGGTAGTGAAACAAACACAGGAAGTTCTCAGGTTTGTGGGCAGCTTCTTTTACAACTTCTTCCACAGTCCGTCTGTTTCCGGAGATCGGCTTGTGTCTCAGATAAAGCCTGTTTGTTCAGCTGTCTTTGAGGGTCATTACGTTTACAGTTGAGCTTTACTAGTTCTTACATTCTACAGGAGAAGTTTATGGCCACCGGGATCACTACTCCAAAACAAAAGTATACAGAACATAAGAGCACGTTCTTTCTCTCTAGGTAAGTTGGTTGGATAGTGGAGCACAAGAAAGCACAAAGTGGCAAAGGTGGCAAAAGAGAAGAAAGCAAGCTTGTGGGTTTCTATCCGTCACTGGGCAGACCACACAGTAACCCTGCACTAACAAACAAAGAGAGCGGTGTACACGTTTTACATAGCACCTCAGGACAATGTTGTAATGCTAGTCAAATGCAAGCCTTGCCCAGTCACAAGGGCTATTCTCTCAAATAGTGAGTTATGTAAACGATGTATGCAAAGGGGCTTCTTCAGTCAGTGCTATTCAAAGCTATCAATGTAGGCTGCTGATAAGGAAATGCAAAGTGGGTCACCTTTAACGCCAGGCTCCTTGTGTAAACAGTACATGAAGCTGCTCAGGACTCTGCTAATCACTCTCTAAACACAGCCAGGTGCTGTTGCCACAGACAAACTGTCACCAACACTCAGTTCATCCCAGCTGCTGCCTCGCCCCACACACTCAATGCACTGCAGGCTTCCACAGCATGACAAACAGCAGCTCACCTGAAAAGATGCCACGGAAAAAGGTACAAGTCTGATTACTTTGACGAACCATAGTAATAAAGTCTGAGCTCCACTTGCACCAGTAGTTATGTTACCTGTAGGACTCTATGTGCAAAGCTATCAAACATGGTGCGGTACAAGGAGTGATCCCTATAGTAAACAAGCACAATCTAAATTTAATTATCTCTTTACTCATACCATAAAGCATCACTTTCATTAGATGTTTATAGGCTATGTACAATGTCAGGGGACTTTCCTAGTAAAATAAACGCCACATTTACATGATGTAAGAAAAATCTGAGAGAATGAGAATTGCATGTAGTAGCTGAAAATGACAAAATCCTTGCCATAATTCACAGAAACAATAAACAATATTCAGTAAATTAACTATCTGTGAAGATATAACAAAGGCAATAAGTTACAACGTGTTATGACAATAAACACCTCCAGTAACATGAATGAGGTCTCACCACAGAATCTCACAATATCTCAGCAAAATACAATAAAATCCACTGCCACAGAAAGTAAAGGCTCGTCAGACTGTAGGGGACAGTTTATTGCACCAAGGCTTGCTTCCCGCATACACTTTTGCACTGCTGGCTAACCTTATCAGCATCATCTAACACTGCACAGACCACTAGCTCCTTGTGACAGCAGATTAACTCAACCCGCACATGAAGTGGGCACAGGCCTGTTGCTTCAGTGCGTGTGTGTTGGTGTTACGCGCCTGTGGTTCTTCAGCAGAAGAAGTGCAGAAGTGCAGGAGTGCAGGAGTGCAGGAGTGCAGGAGCTAAGTGGGAAGTGACACCAGGTCCACCTGCCACACGCACGCGCTTACAAGCACACGGGGGTCAAACCCTCAACCCGAGGCACCAAATGGTCAGCATGGGTCGCATCAGCAAAGCTTTCAGGCGGCAAGCAGATCGTAGCAAGATTAGACTGCAGTCAAGTCAAGCAAAGCAATACAACACAATACAACAATACAACACATTTTACTCCAAGCCCACTATGAGTTTACAGGGAAACCCTCATTCATTTGCATAATAATCGCAGCCGTGCTCCGTTAAGTTTAAGAGTTAGAGGGTGGCCATTTGCCCTTATTCCTCACACTACCTAGCATTAGGTACAAACTAAATGTGACGTCCGAAGCTATTTCGCTATCTAAAGAGCAGGTATAACGCCGCTATCCCAGCGTGCACCAAGTCCCAGTGTGCACCGCACACACAGGCAGCGCGCGCGCACACTGCACGAGAGGGCTCGAGGCGCTCACCCATGGGTGAGCCCATGGACTCACCCATGGGCTCAGCTCGACCTCTGAAAAAAGCACCAGCGTTTCCTTCATATCGTAATGACTTCCTCAACAAGCGCTCGCCGTATGTTTAGCCCTCGTTTCACAAACAAGCCCCGGGATCCGCTTGTGAAGCAGATTACACATCCAGCCACTCACCGCAAATAAGTCCGGGCTATTCCAGTGTTTAATGGGTAATCTCCTTTGTGTTAGCTGAGGAAGCACGAATCCATCTCTTCGTCGAACTCCACACTTTTGTTGTCACGCAGGAAGCTCCAGCGCCGAGCGTGGCTGAGGGGACGGAGTTCAGCACAGCAAAGCCGGGGAGAGGTGGAGAAAGGCGGCCGGCTGCTTGTGCTGAGAGCCGAGAGGTGGGGCTTCCTCCTCACGGGGGCAGGACACAGACCCCCCCTCCCTCCGCCCTCCCCCGTCACGCCTCCAGTCAACAAGGTTGACCCCTCATTGTCCCCCTCGTAGTGGGATGGATCGCCCCCCACACACGGGTGGACAGTCTGCTTCTGTCGACACTGGGATTGCACGTAGCCTACAGGTCCAATAATTAGTTCATTAACGGACAAAAGCAGGCGTAGGGAAGTGCACAGCACAGCAATGCACACAACCCAAAACCCCGCATCATTTATGCCGGGGCAATGGGTCAATAAATAACACGTCAATTTACAAACTTGCAGTTTGACCAATTAAAAACATTAATTTCTCAGTTCCTTTAGAAGACTAAGGTATGAGAGGAAATTTATTGTGATCGGATATTTTGCGTTACATTTGACCACACGCAATTTTATAGCCTACTAATTTAAATGAATAGGCTGGTGTACAAACGAGCGGCAGTTCCATCAAACCTCCACAAGAGGACAGCCAAATGCACAACAAGTAGACTGGGCTGACAGCCCCATTCTCTGCATGGATTATCAATGGTTTTACTGTGGATTAGATCCCAGCCACTGCACACACTGTAAAATCAAAAGGCTGCAAGTGTGCACCAAAGACAGGGTGTTCTCTCAAAGCCAACAATGAAAATCAGGATTACACAGGTGTCAGATGAGGAGGAAGTGGGATGAAGCTCAGTCTAAACCTTGGTGTATAATTGTTACATGCCTTGGTTCTAATTCACACATTAGCAGTACACACTGTATGTATACTTTGTCTGCTTATCTAAGACTGAGGGCAGTGGCATGTGTGTGCTGTTTGTAGTGAACCATGTGCTTCTTGTCTTTCATCCAACTGATAGTGTATCTGTCACCTCTACTTGACCTGAGACAGAAAGTGAGAGGGAGCAGGTAGACATGGGATACGGCCTAACCATGCAGCACCAAGATACAGCCTTTGATCTGCCTGCTGCCGGTACACGCCACCCCCAGGATACAGCACCATACACACACAGTCACATGTGCACACACACAACTCTTTACCTATTATTTTACATAGGCGTCTTTAGTGCTCTACCATGTGTTAGATAATGCAAACATTTTTACTAAGCAGTTTAAGAGCTTATAACAAACAGATTGCTAATTTTCCAAACAATATGAACACAGCACATATCATCTAAAATACATATTGTGACGCATATGAAAGCTGTGTCAGACTGTACTATGACGAAGGCCCATAGTGGGCAAAATGGAACAGGAGAAAATATAAATTTAATGTTATGTTTTTAACAGCAAAGCTCGATGAGTAGCTCATCTCTTATGTCTTATGTTTGTATTACTGCTTTCCCCAACTTCAGCAATTAGTGTTACAAACACATGAAATTGGGGTGTTGAACTAATTACATAAATGGAAAATAAAGTCTAGAGAAACAAGTTTGTTTGTCACTTATGCAAAGGTTCGTTTGAATACACTTTATTACTCAGGATGACTGTGTATCCCTTTACTGTCTCTGCCATTCTCCAGACCCATTTCTCCTCGTCTCTCTGAGCAGCGGACCTGGCCTTAGGCATCGTTAGCTTAATTTAATAAAGGGGCTTAAGCTTTTGAGAGGCTTTTGAAGAATCTCGGTGCTGTTACATTCATTACAATCTATCAGCCACTGGAGACAGCCATGTAGCAGGGCTGAGGAGAGCAGCAGTTCTCATTTGAATTGATCTGATTATTACATGTCAGTCTTATTAGACACAACATGTGCATGGTTATATGCATGAGGTGCTAAATGGAGTGAATGGCACATGAGTAAAGCCAGCTTTGTTTAGATACAAGCAGATATTCTATACTATACAGTATTACACCCTTTAGCAGATATTCAGATGTTGGTATTGGAGCATGCACACATTAAAACACATTTTCACTTAAAATGCAACACTGAAACATTTTAAAGTAAATGTAATGTAAACAAAGTGTACCTTACTCTTAACCTTAGACAAATTCTACTATTGCCACAGCTGCTGTCAAACCTGGCTCAAACCTTCCCATATCAGCACAGCGCCACAGCAGTTGATACGCTGACCTCATGACTAAAAGGTCACAGGTTCAATTCCTGAACAAGAAATCTTTTTTTCTGAAGCATTTTGAATGTTATCCCTGTGTTTGATTTCCGTCATTGGTTAAACAAAAGTTATCAATGCAGTGTTTTCTTGTTGCTTTCGTTTGTATTTACACAGCCATAAATATGCCACTTATCTGCACTGCTGTATTTGCATAGATACATGAGAATTACCATATGGCAGAGACACACAGCCTCAGTAGAAAACAGGGAGGACAGCGGCCCCCAAGAAAAGGCACACACAATACAGAAACATATTGAATATCACAGATGTGCATAGGCTTGATATTGTTGCTCCCTGCTAATGCGCCTGTGTATGTGTGTGTGTGTTAGCGACAAGGCGTGTTAGCGGGGAATATTAACAGACATGGTGGTAATAGGCCAGGGGAGCCAGGATGTGTCTGAGCCACTGACCTGCCCATTAGCTTTCTCCACTCTGCTAAGCCCTCACATCGATCACACAGCCACATATCATTGATCTGGAAAACCAGGCACGGGCACACTACTTAGAATGTGTCTCTCACGCCTCTTGCTTTTACATTTGTTGTGAAAAACAGACAGATATACTTCACAGACAGGTATACTTCTGTGTGTGATCTTTACACCTGACAAATACATGAATGAATTAGTCAAATGGAAGCTCAGACATTTAAAGGCACACTGTTATATCATTACTCACATTATTCAAATGAATCCCACCTATCCACCTTACTGCTGTGACATAATTAACAATGTACACTCTTCTATTAAGCATGCTGGCAGTGGCTTACTCTGAGCTGTCAATGATCAGACCTCACAACACATACAATTGTGCACTTTTTCTTGTGTCCAACCTGTATTTAAGCTCAATACAGCTGGCAGACCAAATGTTTATTTCTGAATAACATCACATGACTCCATATTTACAATATGAGTTGCCAAATACACTACCTTCTATCCAAAAGTTAACATGAAACTTACAGGATATTGTTCTTGTGATGTTCCTTACAATACATAGCCCAGTTACAATTTAAAGAAACGATTAACCGCACCCCCCCATTCATATAAATTCATTCAAACAGATGGTTTCAGGCCCCAGACTAATTAGTTTTCAAATTATGATTTAGACTTTTACGACATAACTCCCTCACAACAATGAGTATTTAAATTAAAGTGATTAAGGAATTATGCTAATCTAAACAATGTAATTATAAACAGTGCAATTAAGTACAAGTATTGTCCAAAATTGGGGATTACAGCTAAATTGTTGTTGTTTTTTCATTCACATGCTACAATGGTCAATATGTATGAAAAACATAAGGGAGAGCTGGAGGGTGAGCCCAAGCCCGTGCTAATAGGGTAATTGAATTGATTTCCATTTAGCCGCAGTCTTTGATGTTATTTACAGCATTTAGCCCCACAAACAAAGGCCTCTCTCTTTTCCGATTTTAAACAGCTATGACTTGCTGAGAAGCCCCTTTCCCCTATCCTCTTTTCTCCTCACCCTTTTCACAATTGCCAAAACACCCAAATAGATTATTAGGCCATTAATAGTGGTCGTACTAGCACACCTCTCCAGCCCTCCCCGTTCTTTCAGTCTGCTGTGGATGCCCCTCTCTCTGCTGTGCTGTGGAGCCTGCTGGCACAAGCACTGAGCAGCTTTGAAGAGGCCTTGTTAAAGCAGGCAGCCTGAGATGTGCCTGTATTGGTTGAGTGAGAGCAAGGGGTGGGAAGCCTTTGTTCAGGGGGACGAAATGTCAAGGCCTTACAAGCATTCAAGTTAAATTATGCTTAGCAGTGCAGCCACAAGAGTGTGAGCACGCACTCAAATGGCCGGGGCAATGTGTTTACGGCTTGTGTTTGGCTCAGCTGCATAATGTCTATTGTCATAGGACTGTGCTGCCTGTGGTGTCGGCTCATACTAAATAATCCACAACCACAGTGATAAAAGAGTCAATAGGTTCAGGAGCAAACCCTGTCACTGATGTTTTCAAATGTGGCTGTCTTATGGTTTGCTGTACACTTCATAAGCCAGAGAATGTGTGGGGCAGTGATTAACATGCAGCTGACAGACTCTTATATTAGTACTATATTAATGTGATGGTCACGTCGGGGACACAGGCAGACTGCATTAAACTCATCATTGCTCGTGCACACATATCAAGGATTCTGCGAGACCCAGCCCAGCCTCAAGAGCGGCAGGGGTTCACGAGTACACTGTTTATGTTCTGATTTTACTAAAGGCATCAAGGGCTTCAAACATGACCAGAACAATATCTGTAGTGTTTAGTACATCTAAGAAGGACATATGTGCTCAGTGAGATGAGAAGAGCATCCTCACATGACTCATCTCATTCACAGCCAAAGACAGTGTGGGCGGTTAGTGGTGTGCTATTAACACGACTGAAACACTAGAGTGTAAGTCTATGTGTTATACATACACATATACATGTAACATATGCCACTTCACTCCACACAAAGCACCATCCACCACCACTGCTGTGAGCCCTGTGGTCAACATGACTTCAATAACAGGTGCAGAGTCTGGCCAGAAAGAAAAGATTTCTGAAGAACCACATAGAAGAAACAATATTTTCCAGACAAGGTGTGTGTGCATGTGTGTGTGATCATTTTCAGTTGTTTATTGGAAATAAATAAATAATTAATCAATATAGAGTTATGTAGAGAACATGTTATCTGACAAGAAAACAATTTAACATGGCCAGCAGTCATTAACGGAAATTTAAATTAAAATAATGTTCATTTATTTTAAAAGATGTTCAAATTCTGTTGATGAAAGAACATGATATTTAGTATACTCTAAATAAACTACAGTCTATGATGATCCTTGAAACATCCCACAAAATGAAGATATCACAAAGCAGACTCTCTCTGCTCCTAACAGGCACCAACCAAAAGAGGGAGGGAGAAAGAAGGGATTTGGGCTTCATCTGCAGATGAACATGCCGTCTCCTCCTCCCTGTTAGCACATACTCCCCAGCTTCCCTTTACCTCTAATTGCCAATTCAGCCTGCTTTCCAGCCCCGTCAGCCTATTCTTGAATCACCCACTGTGGACTATGGACAAGTGGCTTTGTGAGGACTGGGGCTTGGTGTCAATAACAATCTTTACATTTGCAAGCAACATAAGCTATGGCTATGAACATTAGAAACAGCTTCTTGGAGCCAAGCGCACACTTCACACTTCTTTCCACACTCTACCCGCTTGCAGATGGTAAGTGTTTAAAGCCAGCCAGGGGAAGGCGATGCATGTCAGTGACTGTGTGTGCCTCCAAAATGTACGACTGCATGAAGCCTGTGAGAGCACGAGGTTTCACCTGGGGCACAAGAAATGAACACGAGCAATTTTGACTCAGTTGATTTTGATTTTTGGTGGTAACATGACCATCTGCTAACTAGCCTGGTCCACCGCGGGAAGGGAAACGAGATGCAGGCTCCCACTGAAATCACTCCTCTCTGCTACACAGTGAGAGGCACAGATAACACCTCAAGGCCATGGTGTTGCTGCCAGCCTTTAAACCGTTCTGTATCCGTCTGCCTTGCTCTCCGCGGTGTTCATGATGAAAGAGGAGAGGCAGATCAGAGGAAAAACACCCAAGCCCCAAGACTCGTGTCCACAGCCAAGGCTAAATCCGGGGCACACAGTCACTGGCCTTCGATATCCACCTACAGCACAGTCGAGCAAGAGGGGTGGGACAACCAGGGAAAGAATCTGTATTTGTTAAACTATTGAACATAACAAATAGTATTGATCTGAAAAGCTTTCATTTCACAGTGAAAATCGATACATCTGTGGCCAAAGATACCAGTGGGCTCCAGTGGGGTGTTACAAACCTTTTGTGACAGTGACTTAACAAGGGCAATGGCCTTTGACGCCTGCATCTGCCTTAGTATTAACAGCCAGAATCACCAATAACAATCTTAACTTACTACATGCAATACAAATAATTTAAGTACTGACATTTGCCATATTCACTGAAATGTGTGCGACTAATATGCTGTAGATGTTACCTGTCAGTGTTTAATCTTTGTAATCTAATTTAAAATGAACATGAAATTACAGATCATGTTATAATATTTATTAGCTGTTAAAATAAAAAAAGTGAATGTACTAATCTTACAGTCCCTACAAGATTCCCCTTTGTGGTAGTAATCTACACTCCCACTGAAATCCTTAAAGTGTTTTGTTTGCTGCAAATAATAGGAAAAGAGGGAGGAAGTGAAGGGAATACACTGATCTAATTAGCAGCTAGTTAGCAGCAAAACAGTTGCAGCCAATTAGGGGGTGTGTTGTAGCGCGTGTAGTGAGAGCTTTGGATGTTATCTTAATTATAAAGGCTGTTCCTCTAGCAGCAGTAACCCACACTCAAATTATCTGACTGTTAGATTTATGCAAACTGTAACCAAGCATGTGTTTGTTTTAGACTAAGGGCAAGTTAAACAGCAGTGTCTGTACAGTCATGTCTACTAAGAGTGCTGTGTTCTGCAGTTGTCTCATACACTTAGACTCCTCATTAATATCCCAAATCTTTCAGGGCCCATAGACGCTCAGTCGAGGCCACACACATTACTGTTAGGACGTGCTCTCTGCCTCCCTTCTTGTTGCCAGATTGGGCCCTGTCGGCAGGTGCACTCCGCAGTCGCAGTCAAAGTGCCAACCTGTCCTCCATATGCCCGCCTGCCCATTGCCAGCTTACTTCTGCACTCCCCACCAGGATTCAGCTGGCAGGCCCACCCGAATTTGCTCCTCATCTATTCTTCCCCTGTGTTGATGGTGTTCAGATTCTATGATGCCGTACTCCCATATGGAGGTGAAGATACACTTGTCCATAGTGTTTATGTCATATTTTAAGAAAAATCAAAAGAGTAAATAAAAAAATCAGCATATTAACAATAGTATTTTTAATATCTCCAGTGTTTTATATGCCTCTTCTATCTATCCATCTATGCCCCATTTTCATCATGTATTTATTGTATCTTTGTAACAGTTTTCTAAAACATTTGCATATACACAAGCTGCTACACACTTCATTGAAACATTTTTTTACTTTCATGATTCAGAAATGTATGATATTAGTATTGTTATACCAAATGAATGAGAATTCGAATTCTAATTGCCATGGACTATATTTGTATTGTGGCAACAATTGATCACTGTTCTTTCAGTCCAACTTGGAGCAGTGTGTTACACTGTTCTAGACACTGACGAGAGTGCACAACGTTCTGGTTCTCATTGTCCATTCTAATAATTATGTTATTGCTATTATTAAGAATTCCTTCAATAGCAAGTAATAGCAAACACACACATGAAAAGGAAGGATCAAGTTAATAAACTGGGAACACAATACACAACCATTCAATGTTTATACAGGCTAACCAAGTCTCTCTGTTGTTCTTCTCAACATACACAAATTAGCCTTGTGAGATAGATTTTAATAAGAAGCTCTCGACCAAGTCAGTAATCATTTTCTGAGTGCCAAACTGTCTCTATAATGTATAGTGATGAATAGAGAGCAGTTGTAGACAGGGGCAGGAGAGGAAACAGAGAAATAGTCTGTGTAAATGAGGAAGGCCTTGCCTGAAGTCATCTCCAGTCTTTCTAACCAGATGTGATGAGCTCTCATCATTCTCCTAATCTGTCTTCCATGATTCATTTTCACTTCCTGTGTGTCACATAACTACACATGAAAAATAAGCGTGCACACGCCGACCACAGTCATCTGAACAAAGTGAGCAGAGGTGAGCCATTCATTCACCCTGTTGAAATCCTTAACAGGCATAATTGAAAACAAGAGACCTGCTAATGCTGCTTGATGAATTCTTCTTATTAAGATGCAGAGGTTATCACACACTGAAGAAAAGTAAACCACTGCCATGTTATTAATAGGCTTGATTTAAGTTAATATAAATTAAACTGGCATCCAAACGTATATTTTGAATTACTCTACTATCACATGCAGATCAGTTGCATCAGATCCTTATAATAAAGGGGATGAATAGATTGTTCAGGCAGTAGTGAATGCCAATATTGAGATCACTAATGCTTAACAAACTAAAGGAGAGGGGATTGAAGATGAGCAAATTCCATTTTGTTGATTTTCTGTCTTACATGAAGAGGTTGCTTTGAGGGCTTAGCTCTGAAATCCTATTGACTAATGAAAAGCTCTCAGCTTAAAAGGGTCCCCCCACCTACAACTAAATGTACATTATTATATACCTGCAGTATGCTTCAAAATACTGTGCTATGGGATACAATACAATATAAATCCTTCTCTTTAAAGGTGGTACAACACTCAGTATCTTCTCCTCATCGTCACAGTCGTAATTATCCACTGAAGTGCACAAGGATTACCCAGCCTCTGCCTAGAACCCAATCTCTCTCCTTTTCACACTCATTCTCTGTTTGTAACAAATGGGCTATGCTTTTAAAGACCAGGAAACACATAAGATCAAAAAACAGGAGTTTTTGTCTACATAGGTGGAAAGTAGGAGGAAAGTTGTTAAGAATATTTGTATTAAAAGTTTTGTGAGTATGTAAAAACAGGCTAAATAGTTTCACTCATGTGAGCTTTCAGCAGGTGCTTTGGCAGGAAGGAAGTGGGCACAATGCTACTGAACCTGTATCTGCTAAAGAGGGTCAACTGGCCCCATGTACAATGCTGTTTCATCATTGCAAGTGCATCAGTTACATTGATATATGACTTCCTGTTTTTGTGAGCAAGTGGTTTTAGCTTTCTATTAAACAATCAATACCCAAACTTGAAAAAAGTGCTTTGATTAATAGACAAAAAAGCCATGAGTAACAGGCTTCAAAAATGGCAGCATACAATCATTACTCTTAGCTAATTCATAATGCATAAGTGGATAGTAGACTATGGTACCATTGTCAGCTTGTTCTATTTAGTCAGCACACATGCATCATGTTACACATTATGCTGTGTACAACATAAAGCCTGAGTGGTTGCTGTTTCAACACTTCTATAGATGGCCTGTTTTAACAGACATGTCCCTCCCTCAGGCCAGAATCAATACACGCCTTCCACCTTAAAGAGATCGTATGAAAGCTACACAAAAACATAACTGGCTCTTTCTTTCTCATAACCTTATTACATCTAATAAATGAGAAAAACAATCACAAGGAGTGCTTAATAATATCCCATGCTTATTCTTAATGCATGGTCAGCTCATGGGCACTGCATAAACCAATCAGTGCTGTTTGAGGAGCCAGGAGTGTAAACTAATACATGCTGTGAGTGTCGGTGTGTGGCGACGAGCGAAATATGCACATGTATTTGAACCCAGTGCCATGAGATGCAGGCAGGGTTTAATTAGGATTCTCTGTAGTCTAATTTGATTAGTGGAAGGCAAAGGAAGATGAAGGCAATTAGAGCTCGCTATTTCTGCTGCCGGGCTAGTGTTTCAGCAGAGAGGTGACAACATGCATACGCTGGCACAAACACAGACATGGTTAACCACATGATCTTTGCCCCTTCTCCAAATGGGGTTCACCTAAGTTCACCATGTCATCCTACAAAAAGCCAGAGGTGAGTGTCTGTCATGATGCTTGACTAGGATGGCAAATTAAGGAGGACAGTGCCATAGCAAGGACATTTAACATAGAAGCATTCAGACTATGCAGAAACCACATGGTGTACACATAGGGCATTACCTCTCATGAAAGAAAACATCCTTTAAGAAGAGAGGAGATATCATCCATTAAATCATAGTGGTAAGTTATACACCTCAGGCCTTCATTACCTTGTACACCTGTCATACGGTGCCACTGCATTTGAATGTGAATAAAAGCACATGTCTAATTGTAGTACATGAATGCACCACATGTACCTTGTATTATTATTTCTGTGTGAGAATTATATATTATGCATTTAAGATTTAATTATAGTAATCGTCCAGGTGATGTACTAAAGTGATTAAAAAGACATGCCAAAACATTCCACTATGTTGTCTTTCACATCATCTTACCAAATTACCAAATATTGTAAAGGTTATACTCTTAAATACAATACAAATGTGTCATTATTTAAGAGTTTTAAAAGTCATGTTGTCATTTAAAATTTGTAATTTTGAAATATGAAACTTTGACTGCGTTGTTCCTGTTTGTAGACTGTTATTATTTACGTTGTGTTAAGAGACTGAAAATGTATTCAATTAACTTTGTCATAACAGTAATCACAGAAATATGTGTATGTATTTTGGGAGGTTGTTGCCAGTGGCTTTGATCCAGAGCAGACTAGTGACCACAGGTGTGCGGGGTGGAGGTTTAACAGCTCTGGGTTTATGAGCAGGCTAACGGGGGCAGCCAGTCTGACGCGCCTCGCCTGACCTTTATGACCTCTGCGGCCATGACCGGGGCAGTGGCACCTGTGGCCCAGTCCGGGACACATGCCACACAGAGCGACGCGGGGCTTTTATTATAGCAGGGTATAGCACTATGAGGGAGAAGAGTGAGGGAGCTGGCAGTCCATCATCGTGACTGCTTTACGGCTGCTACTGGCATCTAATGACAGAGCTGTCATGGAGTGGGAGGGATGGAGGGATGGAGGGCCGGAGCAGTGAAGGAGGGGTAAAACAGATAAATGGTTACAATGATAGAGTGGGATAAGAGCACAGAGGGGGGAGGGGCGCGGCAGTGAGAGGTGACACTTACAGCACATCAAAAGAGAGGAAGATGCAGCAGGAAGATTTAGAGGAATTGATCCAGGGAGATGGTCTTAACCAGTGAGGAGCAGAGAGAAATATTGTACTTAATTGGATATAATGATCGGGCCACTGCACAGATAATCTGTACATGCAGTGCGACTGCCTCAGCCCGGTCTCAGAGTGAGGCTGGTTTCCAGGGTGGTCTAATGGTTCCTCACAAGAGCAAATGGATACGTCATTTTCCTACACTTACTCTATTCTTCTGTGCTCTGAGTGGTAATAACCAATGATTGGTCCTCACTCTCAGAGATTTACCTGTAATAAGGCCTATTGATTATAAGGTCTGTGTGCCTTTTGCCACTCTTTCTTTAATGGCGTGCCGCTGAAAACTCAAGTTACCTTTAGTCACTCAAATATCAATAAAAATATCACTGGTTTTAAAATGACCACTGCATACATTTACTGATTCATGGAATACTGATTGAATCACACATTGTTCTATGTGTCTTTGCTATTACAACTAATACAAATATAGCATCAAACTCATCTCTCAGATTGCCTTTTGGCAGAAAATAGGAACCAGTCATCCTCTTTAACTGATTCTTCAGTTGTCAAGATGATTCAACATGAATCCTGATTCAGTTTTCTGCCATCATTGCAGTGAAATGCAGTTTATCATCATCATTTCTCACATTGCTACTAACATTTTCAGACCAAGAAAAAAGAGAAAAAAACCTTTTTAATAAGTTTAAATGAACCAAGAGAAGAGGACAGGTTAAGGAAGAGGATTAAATGACTGAAAGGAAAGACCAAATATAGTACTGGAAAACTAAATGAAAGGTTAATATTGTTTTGCCCATGACTAACTTTGCATTTTGAAACCTTCTTTGCCCCCCTCAAACTGATGTGAACATAACTGAAGTTCAAGTGCTTCTTCTCATCACCTTTATCTCTGCGTCCCTGCCCTGATATTCTTAACATAATCCATTTCTTTCAACTCCCCCCAAACCCACTGCTCTTTATTTAACCCAAACCTTTTTGTTGTCAAATAATCATGGAGAACTAGCATGTGTCTGACTTGGTCTCCTAGGCAACGGTGGTTAAGACGAGAACGCAGGCAGGGGCTCATTCAGCGGCTGAATGGGAGAGGGGAAGGGAAGAAGCGACCCGCGGTGCCGATGCACACACACACACACACGCACACACACGCACACACACACACACACACATATTTTCTTTCCATTCCTTTCAGACATGTTCATGACCTCATTCCTTTACTGACAATGACCAAACATGGGAGCACACACAAGTACACACACACACACACACACACACACACACACACACACACACACACACACACATACACACGCACATCTCTGAGCACCATCCTCCAGTCTGTGTGACTCTCCTGCAGAGGACCAGGGCACTGTGCTGAAAGCTGGTCCCACACTTATTATTCTATTCACTTTAAAGACACTTGGCCTAACCTTGACCAGAACTACAGCATGTCAAAACCCCAACCTTAAAAGAAGTCATTATTTATCAGCAGCTGCTGTGGATAAAGAAGAGTCCATGTACTTGATGGTAGGCACCAGAGAAAGGGTTCAACAGGGTTAAGGTCAATGCTATTCTTTTGCACTTTATAAACATATGTGCAATTATCATCATTAGAGTTTAGTGCTATATTGTGGGTAAAATGCTGTTGTTATGTTAATAATTCAGCTCCTCCGTTTTTAAAGCAAAAAATTATTTCAAATTAAAGCTAAATCTTTCATTTTACCTCCATGCATTTCTGCTATCCTATTTGCTGACATAGACAGTCACGGATATCACATCAAATGGGTCAACATAATGAATGAACTTATCAAGTCTATTGTGGTATAAACACTTGAATATTCTATAGTAAATTAGCTTGAAAACACAGAGTAATATTGGAAATACACTGAATGTCCTATGATCAAATATGACTGGACATGACGCCAACAAGCTTATTTTGAAATGCTGCCAAGGAAAAGAGAGTCTTTAAAGACCCAGTTGGCAGGCTGTGCAGGAGGCAGTTAAAGGTCTAGAGCTGTGGGTTTTGAGAGCAGAATGTGAGGGGCAGAACTAAAGTGGGGTCAGCTCTGGCCTGACTGTACATTCTGACATTCTGCCTGCTGACTAAAGCACCTGAATTATTTATCCCTGTTAAGTGTCGCTGGAGTGTACTCACTGTGAACATAGCAGCTACAAGCAGACGGACATGTGTAGCTAATTCGCACAAATACAACCCATGATATAAATCCCGTTTGTGAATTTTGCCTGTGCTTGGTCCATGTGTGTCATTCTTTCAGTGGCCTCTCCTGGCTGTCCTCTTACAATCAGTGCCCAGTGAGCCGTGAGACACACTTAAGCCCCGACCTGCAGTAAGTAACCTCACGCTGCCAAGAGCTCTCTCTCACACTCAACACATCAAACTCAAAAGAGCAAAATGCCACAAAGCCAAAGCTATGACAGGAGATGGTAGCCTGTCCCATATACAAAGCCATACTGCTCCCTGTGCAGTCCCTATCTGTCCTGTTTACCTGTCTCCCTGTGTGCATGGCATGCTGGGAGCTTAGTGAAACGTTGAGCACTGCTGTCACACATCATTACCAGCTCAAAGCTCAGGTTCCAACCTCAGGACCAGCAACACAAAGACAAGTGTCTCCTCAGATGCACTCTCAAGCTAACCACAAACCGCTTGTGCACTTTGTCAGAGATACAAACAGGAAACACGTAAGTGACACACACAAAAACATAAAGAAAAAACAAAAACATTTTGCATGGTGTATGAAATCTTACCAGGCAAATAGTAAAGTGGTGCTTTTATTCCAAACATGGTTAGTGCAGAAGTCTCATGAAGGAAGCAGGAACTTGTCTCTATGGTCCCCACAGCCGTCCTGTCCTGGATGACTGAGCCGGAGAGCTGCTCTGCCCTCGCAGCCACCCAGAAATGAGGCTGTGTGTGTGGGGAGGACTCAGCCTGTCATCCCCGCTCTCTAGTCCTCGCTAACCAAGCGTGAGGCTGGGACCGCCCAGCCGGCTACCACGCACGCATGCACACGCCGCCACCAAAGAGTCACAAAGACACACAAAACTGGCCGAGACAGAGCAGTGCAGGGGTCAGCCTGAGTCAAGCCCCCGCTCTCAACCTCTGCGCTGCCTGCTCCTCTCGGCTAAGGGTCACTCCCACTGTTTGAAGCGCTTATCTCCTCTGCTGGCTCCTTCTTTATTCGGGACAGTTGGAGTAGAGTGAAAGTAACTGGTCCAAAAAGAGGCGAAGAAAGGCTGGATTGAGAATAAGTAAATCCTCAGGAGTACTGCCTGGATTTCAGGGCAGTCGTTTTTGTCTCTACTCAGGAAAGATGATCAGAGGAGACATGGCTGTGCTTCCTTTGCTGCCACTGCTGCCACTCTACCTCTCCATTCCTTACTCTCTCTCTTTTCTCCCTCGCTCTCCAGGCAGAGAGAGAGAGGAGGAGGGCAGAATGAGCTCCCCGCAGGTAGCATCAGCAGTACAATTGGGAGAGCCTTAAAGCAGTGTGCAAAGTCATTTGGTGTGTGCGTGTGTGCGTGTGTGCATGTGTGTGCATGTGTGTGCATGTGTGTGTGTGGGAGGGGAACAGAGGAGCGGAGCGCCCAGTCAGTGGCGCTGCTTCACCCGGTGGAGTGCGGGGTTCATAGTTCAATTTGGAGTCAGGGTGGCAGCTGATTGGACGGTCTCAGTGACAGCGAGAGGCCAACGACTATCAAGGGAGCATCTGTTCACACTGTACCGACAACCGCAAGAGTGCAGAGCAGAGAGGGGTCTTCAAGGGCAGCCCACAATAGCACGGCAACGTGTTTGGGAGAGGAACAGATAAAAGATTTCCCGCCTCCATTCTCTGCTCTGAAAATGAGAGTCCTTGTCTGTGTGGGTGCATTTGTACGTGAGTGTGTTCGTCTAGGAAACTTGGCTTGTGCTGGATTAGCAAACAGACTGTTGACCATGCTGTGCCCATGGTAGAGTTAGTGCTATTCAATACAGACATGTATAAACACACAAACATCAGCACAACACTGACGGCTTTGCTGTTTGGTAAAAAGGTAAATGGACTGAAAGACTGAACTAATGGCTCTGTCAATAATCAAATATTTTTAAATGCTTGTTGAATTAAGCTCTACAAATTCCACAAACATCAATAAAAACAAACAGGAAGGAGTCTTTATAATGTTGATATTGTTATGGGGGAGGGGAAATCATTGGACAAAGGCTTTTTATGCATGAAAATGGTTCATTAATACACACTGCACAACAAGCTCTTTTTCACAGCATTTTTTTCTGTGTTATTTTACTTAGGCATGGATCTTTAGAAATCAGAGGACCACATATGAAATTGTTTTAGGTGTACATGACAAAGGGCCAACATAGATGTGAAAATGAATAATTTTCCAATCCTTTATGTTGAAAGTAAAATGTATGTGAATGCAATTCTATTTCTAGACAGAAAATAGGATCTGGTAATCTATGGTAGGGAAAACTGCAACGCTGAATGTTACAAAGACCCTACACACTTTTAAGTTGATGCTGTGACATGGATATCAAAAAAGGGAACAAAAGGAAATCTGATATATTCTGATATTTTAAAGGGGTCAAAGACAGGAGTGAGAATAGAAAAAACAAGTAAACACAAAATTAATTGTCCAAACACACAAATGCAGTGTTTATTCTCTCAACTTCTAGCCTCCGCCCCTTCGTCACCAGGCCTTCTGCAAAAGAATAATCACATTCTGGATCATGTGTGTGCGAAACGTCGGAGGGCTCTGAAAGATGGTCTGTCGTCCTCCGCAGCAGGGAAAGCAAAGATAAGGCATCACTATAATCTGTCCCCGCCACATTCTGCCTTTAGAGGTGCACATACATACACATACTGTAAGCACACACAAGACTGTAACCAAACAGGACAGCACTTTGTTGCAGGTGTGAGATTCAAGGAAAAAGATACAGTAAAACAAAGTCATAAATAGAACCAAAAAATTACCAAAACAAGAGACGTCTTTGAGCAGGGATGCCTCGCCACAGATCTTAACTGTAACTTGCTTGATTGTGTTGCCTACTTTTCCATGGAAATGAAGATTAATACCATAGCGTGGAACAGACAAAGGAAGAACAGGTGGAGACAAGCAGGTGGTAAACCCTCCATCAGAAAAATAGTTCATCTTTAAATGTTAGCCAAGTTAGTTATGCAAATCCATACATTAAAAAGGCTATCATCATCATCATCATCATTATTAATATTTAAAAAGAAACATTTATATGGCTATTATATGGCCACCTCACAACTTATTACAGTGCACATATTTGATTGGTCAGTTATTAACACAATCTTGTCATTTAGAAATATTTGGTACTATTTGCAAATGTACTGTGGTCTGTATTTTTAGGCAATTATGATTCATGAAATGTGATAAAGAATATCACACAAGAGGACATATTAGCATAAGTACTATACTTCATTTCCTGTTTGCCCAATGCTTGATTAAACCTATTGTTCTGAAATAACCACAAGCCACAATACAGTTACCAAAGGAGACGTGACTTTAAAAAATCCAGCACAGGCAGTTAGCAATAAGCTTTTGAAATCCGGGGGCTCGAATAATGGCCTGTATCAAATTCGCCTCAAAATAATATCCCATCACCTTACACTCACCCCTATTTGCAGAGACCAGCAGCCACTCCACTATTACACACGCCCATTTAACCTGACCTCTCGCTGGTGATTAGAGGCCTGTGAAGTGTGTGCTTGTGCATGTGTGTGTGAGCAGCTTCTCTGCGTATGCTAATCACAGCCTAGCACACAGAATTAATTTGCAAATGTGTCATTACCCATCAGACTGAGCAGCAATAACCCTGCAATTACACAACTCTAGGCTGGCCAGCTGAGCTCAGCACGTGCATGTGTTAAATGTATGCATGCACACATGGACACCACTACGGCAGAACACAACGTGGAGCTGAAAAAGGATTGAAACATGGACTGAATCTAAAACCAGGTAGGTCATACGGAAAAGGTTCAGACACGTACAGAGGAGAGAATCCATGAAAGCACAAGGTTAGAGCACCTAGAGGGAAACAAGAGATGATATTTGGAAAACTAAGACTAAATACTGCCAATAATATGTTGAAGCAATGATCTAGATCTCTGAGTATACATTCCCAAATTGATCTCCTGCGATTCGGGAAATTTTAATCACAAAACCCAACCAAAGTTTCACATTTACACGTATTTTGGAAATCCTTTTAAAATTGGACTAGGTTTTCCTGGCGTATGAGAAAGGCAGAGAGTTCTGCTGCATGTGTTTACAGCTCTTCACCTCAGTGTCAACAGGATTGAGACCAAGGCTGGCTGTGCATTTTCACACACTCCTGTTTCTTAGCAACATTATCCAGACAAATAACCCATCACAGACCTTTAACAGCACCATAGTTTCAGATCATAGTTTACTGAATGTCTGAGTGCATGTTCAACCACTTACAGTACCTGTGCACTTCAGGTCAAGCAAGCAGCAAGGGCAAAGATGAGAAAAAAAGATAAAGAAGAAAAGATGTATTCCATTTAATAAAGCGTACAATTCTAAATGTTTTTTTTAGTGCTGTGTCTGGAAGAGAATAACTGGCTAATGTAAAGCATGTCATACAACTGTCACACTTGGTCCCAGACAGAAGCGGCAGACGCACCTTGGGGTGACAGCTGAGGTGGACACATGTACAAGAATAATGTGCCATTCACTGAGCAGCCTTTACCCAAACAAGAACTGAATCTACCTCAAAGTCAACGCTGTCAAAAGACACCGAGTATTCAAGGCCAAGGAGGTTTTTAACAGAACACGTCTAGACTATAAGCTAAACTAAAAACCACAATACTATTTTTTAAAATTGAACAAATGGAACACTACGTCATTCTTAGTTCACTTTAAAATGAAAAACACTTGATAAAGTTGCTAATTAAAATGCATCATCTATGTAGTGTGGAGAGCCCATGAACAATTTTCCAGGATTCTCTTGATGAAGTCTTCGGGCAATTCTTGGCACTCTGTTTTCTGCTTTGAGAGTGACTTTTTAATATTCACAAATCAGGCTCTGCACTGCACTTACAATGCTGTCACTGCTCATTTCAAGTGGGTTTCCTTTGTAGCTGGTAAGCAGCTCTCAACAATCACATGGCCAATAGCAGGGGAGAAGATGAGGAGAGGGGTAGGGGATGGGGAAGCTGGCCAGGGCTGACAATCTGATGTGCTGTCATATCATACCTTTCCCATAATGCCTTGCAGCACACCTGCTTTGGAGCACAGGCAACAGAAGCTTCCCTGTCCGCAGCTCAGGGAACGCATCACACACATCTCTGCTCTGATGAGGCTTTTTATAGTCGCACGCATCTCTTACCTGCATCCTATAGTCCTTCATCTGTCTTTATATCAAACAACAGATCTGCTGCCTTTCTGTAACTCCCATGTTATTAGACACACAAGGAGGCATCCAGTAGGAAAAAAATGAACCATACATGAAAGACACAGGAAATGGTTAAAAGCCCTACTCATTTGATTAACAAATAAATGCATGCATTTGTGTAGCAGTGTGCTGCCATAGCCCGAAGACAGTAGGGAGTGGTGCACCCTGAGAGGACTTCCACAGTGAAGGCATCAGGAGCAGAGTAAAGGGGCTGAGCCACCAGGGGGCACTCACAGAGGACGCATGTTTATGCACACAGACGGCATGCTCAAAGCATAGGACTCAGTTTAATATTTAATTACAGAGACACTCGACCATTTCCACTTAAAGAGCTGCTGAGAGCGTTAATGCTTGACTTGAGCTCTTCAGTGACATTTCCTCATTGGCCTGGTTGTCTCATTTATCCTGGCCTATTGGGCAGAGTCGGTTAACCCATTAGCTTACACCCAAAGAGGAGAGAGCGAGTCCTGACCTGCCTCAGGCGCAGAGTGACTCACACAACTGTAAGAGACCATAAACAGTCCTCCTGGAGCACAGCCAAGTCTGAGGGACTGGTCTACAACCAGCAGCTTCTGCAGGGCACTCTAGGGCCAGAGCTGACCTTCTCCACCCTCTCCTGAGCCATTGGGATACAGTCCATTAACTAAACGTGTTTTGTCATAAGATATGGTGAAACTGTATTTACTGATTAATTCAGATAATGTACAAAGAGCATATCATAATTAAAATGAATATAACATCAGATCGATGTCACAGGGGACAAGGGGACCGCAACACAACTTGCACCTTTGTTTATGGGATATTTCCAAGGTTTGTTTTAAAAGTCCTCTCTATAATATATGGCTGTTTTGCTGAGCCTCTATATGTGTGTGTACGTGTGCGTGTATGTGGCTGCCTTGGCCTGTGTCAGGCCTCTGCTGTGTTCAGTAAGTGAGGCGTGCTAATAGTGCGTGTGCTCAGGTTTCACGCATCAGCACACAGTCGAAGAGACTTACCCGAGGTCACAGACTGTCAAGGCTCCCTCTGCCCCCCCGTGTGACTCAATCCTGTCTCTCCCCCTAAATACTTTACCTTTAGCCATTCTGTGGATTCCCTCTCCCTTTTGCAATGGCTCCTTCGCTCTTCTCCTTCTGTCTTGTTCCTCCTCCTCAGGGAATTTCATCAGGCTCAGTCTTTTAGTATCTTTCATTTCTTTTACCTGTCAACAGAGGAGAGAATGTGCAAGCAACTCCCTAACAAAGGAGAAACACTGTCCTGTCATCTTGGAAAACGCTGCAGGGAGTTGGGGGTTGGGAGGGGAGCGGTACGTAACAGGAGGATGGATAACTTGGACCGTTGAAATAAAGTGGCTCTGCTAGACTCTTTTCTAAGGGTGCACGAGTATTCTTTAAAAACAGTAAATAAAAGTTGATCAACACAAGACAAGTCCAGTATACACATGACCTCTGGGGTATAGAACAGCTGTGATTGTCAATCCTCCACGGCCTGTTTCAGATCAAACACAACCGCACACATTGACACAGGATAAAACTATAAGCTGTACAATCCAATAGGCACCTCTCTCAAACTGTAAGTGTCTCCGGCACAGACCAGAATATGTTCCAATTCTTTCCATGTTCAAACTGCTGGCACAGGCATCATCACCAGTGCAGCCCTAGTCTTCACATTATTCAGGGATTAGCTCAGACATTAGCCTAGCTACAGCCCACAGCTAGAGCTGAAGAGAGGCAGCCATCTTAGAACAATGATAAAACACTAAGAGGCTTGATTGGATTAATCATCTTTCTCTCGGGTCTTTCCTCGACGAGTTGTATCCCTCTGTGACCATAATCGGCTGATTTTCTGCTGTGCCTCCTTCACTGCAACTCCAAAAGACTTTCTGATGAGGAAAAGGATTTTGTAGGAAAGCAAAGGCCATTACAAGGGCACAATAGATATACATGTATCTATATAAAACAAATTTGTATTGCAGCAGAAATGAGATAAACCATTTCAAAATGGTCAGGACAGTGGACAAAGCTATAGAAGGTGAGAGACAGAGGGAAGTGGCTGGAGGAGACATGTGTCTTTCCTCCTTTGTCCGATGACAACAACACAAGCTGCCAAATGAGGAGCATGATACAACAGTAGCTCACTGGGAAGTGAGACTGAATCTCTGTGGATTTGGCCTGGGTTTAGTTCAGGCACCCGACCAAGTGGCGGTCGCTACCCTGGGCAGCCTTTGGACCACGGTCCCCACCAATCACTGTGGAGTCTCAGCAGTGAGCACCAGGAAACAGGCAAACACATACACAGAACCACAGGACAAACTGCCAATCCATTTTCAAACCTGGATAACAACTCATTTAACATCTTGTGATCCTTTGCCAGAAAAGAGAGTCCCTTCCTCTTCCCTGTTTATGCATGTCAGGTATATAATACACATGTACACATTCACTATGAGGTGCAGAGGTGTGGTTTTCTCTTTCATCTGACTCAATTGACGAACTTTGAGTGTTTCATTTATCCACTCAAAGAATCAAAAGGGAGAATCAAAGAACCCATTTCACCTACAGCATGAAAACTGTTCTGTTCAGTTCTGAGCTCCATTCTATCCTACATTTGCTTGAAAAGCAAAGTCCTTGTGAGATCCAGTACAGTCTGCATAGTTTTCCACATATTAATCTGTCCAGGAGCGTCTTAAATCTCTCTGCTCACTCACTGTTGAGACATGGTTGATGAGGATCATTTTAGAGTACTCAGGAGTCGGGAGAGAAGACTCAGGCTAAAATAAACATGCTCCTTTAATCTTTGAAGAGATCGGAATGGCCTTCTACCACATCTTTTTAAAACAACTGGCTTATATTCTGGTGTAATTTGAGTTTTAGAACTAAGCTAAAGTTGTGCATGTTGTGGTTGTGTCTAAAATGTCAAAACATTTCTTCTGATCTCCACTCCGAGTAAATATAAGGATGGTGCTGTGACCAGAAGAAGAACAAAAGTGGCGTGAGATGGATCGTAAGAGCAACTATGGAGCGAGTGAGCCTAGTCACCGTGGGAACAGACCTTGCAATGCAAAGAGAAGAAAACACTCGGTAAAAGAGGCCAGGTACAATTATGTTTTCTTTTCAAACACTGTAAAATGCTCAGGGTCTGTGGTAGAAAATAAAATTTGTTTAGTCAATTTATACTCAAAAGTAAACCTTAAGTGTGTGTGTATGTCATATTAACTTTTGAAATTCTGAAAATTTGATTTTATGAAATTCAATAGTCATGCACTAGATAATGTGAACAAATAAAAATTAAGGATTTCAATGTTGGCTGGTCATGGCGTCAAAAATTTAGAATAATTGTTAAATTTGGATGTTTGTTCTCATAATAATCCCTACATAGTAGATAAGATTTCAAGTAAATACTTAGATTTCATATATATACCACATAGAAAATGATAAAACAATATTTTCATGTATTCAAGACACTGTAACAATTAAATATAATTTGTTTTAATTTTGTTTATGGAACAAAAACATAATGGACATTTTTATAGCTCATTTTGATTGGCTGAAGGCACAGGGTGTTCTTTCAGTGTGTGCCGGTGATTGATTGGCTGTCAGCTCAAACAAAATGGCCGAATCCGTCAGAGGTAGACAGGCGTTTTTAGGGTTGACCACTGTGGCTGGATTTACAGTGGGATTTACAACCTCCGTAACGATCTCACCCTCAATTATACCTCCAGAACAGTGTGTAGTGAGAGGAAAGAGACAGGAC
Organism: Scartelaos histophorus; assembly: GCA_000787155.1. Classification (NCBI taxonomy): domain Eukaryota; kingdom Metazoa; phylum Chordata; class Actinopteri; order Gobiiformes; family Gobiidae; genus Scartelaos; species Scartelaos histophorus. The sequence goes on along the minus strand of JACN01156393.1, from coordinate 17,945 downwards.
TCAATGGCTGTTTGAAGGGGTTATGAGTTAGCCCAGGAACTGTTCGATTTCCCCTCCTCTCCTACTGTGATGTCACTTTATTTATAGTTAAGCGTTTGGTAAAGATCTCTCCAGTCGTAAATCAGACATACAAAAACACACACTGTAACATGTAGGACCTTTACGGTGAAGAGTGAGGCAGTGATAGAGTGGAAACCAGCAGAGATAGGAGACGGATGGATGCAGTCGCATTCTCAAAATAAAATGATATTACTGGAACTGAACAGCTATATTAAAGCACTGTCTTAAAGCTCAATTAAAGCATAGAAACATCATTTAATAATCTTTCCATATCAGTGGATTGTCAAAGGGTCAAATAATGATTCAAATGATTGTGCTTATATGCTACGCCGCCAATGATTAGTACAGTAAAGTAGTATTTACTGATATTACTATTTTCTCGTACTTAGGGTGAAACAAGTTAACTAATTGCAACTTATCAATAAAAAAATAAAATACAATAAAAATCAGCACCTAATTTAGGTGTATAAATATAACACACCCAAACTCAAGGCTCATTGATCAAAATTAACGTCAAAATGACATTGTGAAGGGGCATCGATTCTTCACTTGCTCAGGGTCAAATGAGTAAAAATTTGATCTTCAAGGATATTTAGTGATCCAAACAACTAATCAATTAATCAAAATAATCGTTCCAAATAATCAACCCTTCTCATAGCGTTTCTGTATTAACACATATATCACTGCCATCCTTGTGTAAGGCTGTGAGTTGAACCTCCACACTGGAACATGCAGGAGCCTGTCTGTCCTCTTCAGCAGTGACACATAACTAACACTATTGCACCTGCCTGTGCTGGCAGAAGCACAGGTACAAAGATGGCTGTGCAGGCTGATAGGTGGAGTATCCCTCACTGTTGGCAGCAAAGAGGTTAGTCGATGGGCCACATGGCTTTACTGCAGAGCCCACAGTGTACAGAATGGGAATAATAGCAGAGGGCCCACTCCAAGTAGGGCAGGGGCCAAGGAGGTGACCAGAGAGGAGAGTAATTGCCTCAAGGTGCTCGAAATGATCTGTAACCTATTCTAAGTGTGCTAGTCTAAGACACACAGAGGGAAGAATGGCTGTTGCAGGCGCGTACACTGGGGTCATGCCTGACCAGCACTATAGGAAGTGGCGAGGAGAGCAGAGAGGTGGAAAAAAGCTGGGATAATCTTGTCTGAGCGGTGGCGGGCGAGGGCAAGGGGCTTGTTATGAGAAAATGAAAGGGGAAGAGGTGGGAGAACAGGAGGGCTGTGGGCCATTACAGCCCCCCTCAGCTGCACATAATGGCCGCTTTAGGGAGAGCAGCGTAAATGGCTCCAGTAGAGTGGAGGTGGAACAGGCAATGCAGGGCTGGGGCAGAAATCGAACACTCACCTTTACAAGCACACGTCTACAATGCAATATATCAACCTTTTATAGCAATGTCAAACACGTCAACATAAATTTACAATTGAGATCAAATCAAACTAATGTTGTATCTTAACCATAGCAAAGCAATGTACATTCTGTCAAGGAATAAATATTACCAAACAAAAACGCTAACTCTGTCAAGCTGGTTTTACTTAACAAGAAGTCTATCTTGTAAAGAGCTTGTAAATAAAAGGTGTAAAATTATGTGTTTTCATTTGCAACCATTATATAACAGATTTAGGTTAGTATAAAAGCAATGCATGTGTGTCTTGATCTGTCAGTAAAGCATGTGGTTCAGAGCAGGAATTGTACTTTACAGGAATAAATTGAGTCAAATTATACAAACCTAAAGCCATTTGTATTTTGTTTTTGATGAGAAACCTTAAGAAATCTAAATGAAAATCATCAATCAATCAAAATCCTTATTTTTTTGCCACATTGCCGAGCCCTATATTGCATCCATCAGCAAAACTATACAACAGAGGAACATAGAAACCTTTGAGCTCAGGTTAAACATTACTGCAATCATAAATTCTAAGTCTGTATTCTACAAAATAAAATGGTATTCTGATTCATTTCACTACTCCACACACAAGGTTTAATTTCCTCCCAGTAGGTTTGAAGCACTTGAAAAAGACAACTCCACAGAACAGCAGTAATTCATTATCACCATGGGGTCCCAATGTCTGCTTTCCTTTCTGCCTTTATCTCTAATACGTGGGTGGCATCAATACAAGCACCATCCACCACCGATGTATATTAGGGAGGACTGTAACAAAAAAAGAGAGATGAGAGAGATGGGGCTGTTAAGAAGGAGTGTGTTTTTTAAACTGCAGTTTCCCTCTGCTTTTTAAAAAATCAATTTCTTCTCTTGCCAAAAGCCTGTAATCATTAAGTATCTGCTACGTGTCACTTGTTTGCAATGCTTTTCTCTCCCAGTGTGAATCTGGACTCTCTTTATCCCGCTCTGACTTACAAGCTTTGCTTCCCCTGCTGTAATCTCAACAGCATTTACTGAGCTAATTAATAGGGCGCAGGGTTGAGTACTGCTCAACTGAGACAACTCTTCCTCCTTTTATTTATTTTTTTTTACTTTGGCATGCATAAGAGCATCCAAGGATATAAGTAGTTAAGAGGCAGAAACATGCACAAATAAGATAAAAAACAACAACATCCAATCAAGGCGAGATACTAACATACAAAGGAGAAACTGTTGAGATGTTTACTTGAGATTTGAAAAACAAATACAGGAAAATGTGCTACCAAAATTGGAATGCAAAATCTCTCAGTTGGATCTTTTACAACCTGCGCTCCCATCCCTGGAAAAGAGCGCACGTCTGAGAAGCTTCAGATGATTTGTGTGTTTGCATAAAGACATTTTTGACTAACTCACCCCAAAACCTAGAAGAGATGAGCCACTGAAAAATGAAAATATCCTTGTTCCATGAGAGGCGCTATTCAAATACACAGGCTTTGATTAGAAGATTGGGGTTAGGGCTGAAATATTTATCAATACCAAATCGAAATCACAATTTGAGTACGTGCAATTATGAAATCACAAACACTGGAATTATTTAGATAATAGAATCTCCACTGTAAACACGAACATTTCCTGTCTTTTTATTACTGCTAACAATTTAGTTTTTAGACCCAGTATGTTCAGAAACTCATGGGATTCTTATATTAGTTTAGCAGTTCATTTTCAGTCTTGAATATTCCTGCTCCTGGAGTCTACAAGGTGAACAAAATCATAGTTTTAAATCATTAATCGGAAATCTAAGCATAATCGCAATACAATACTTGTCAAACAAATCTAATGAATCCCTAATTGGGGTATAATTTATAAACTTAGCATGAATATAGTTGTATTGTAGTAGGGTTAAATATTGATTCCCCAGCCCTTCTGCCCTCTTCTCTCTCTCTTGTTTCCTGAACTGCTGATCTTTACACTTCTTTGTCCAGAAAAGGAGAAGATAGAAACACAGCCTTATGGGTAGTGAGGAAGACGAAGGTGGGGGTGCAGGAGAAGAGGTTATTGATGTATACTTTCACAAAGCCAAGGTCCAGGCCATGAATCGCACACACCAGCCTCCACTGGCCTAAGACATTAGCGGCCTGAGATAAGACATGAAGAATAGCTCACATTACAGGGAAAACAGCTTGGCCACATTACACCTCCCCGGCCTGCCTGGGTGATAAGGACATATACACAGCAGTGCTTTGGTGGGGAGCCAGGGATCTCAGAGCTGATTTCACAGATGATGCAGAAAATTATCAAAGGAATCAGAGTCATGATGGAGAGGGGGCTGGAAAGATAATGCTGTTTTTATTCTCTCTCTCCTTTGTCTTAGTGTTTGAGCTGTAATCAGGTGGAATACAAATGTAAAACATCTCAAACCCAGCCACTGTCTTAACCATTATAACAATGGCATCAATGAAGGCTGCAATGATTAATCTATACAAAAATAACTATACAAAATAATAATAGTTGCATTTTGATAATTGATAAAAAGCCTTTTGTAACAAAAACAGTGGCACAGTTGAATCAAAATCATATTTTCACCAATAATTGTCTTTATTCATAAATATTTGCTTTAGTCACCATATTTCAACTTTTATTTGGTTGATAATGTGTTGTAACAGTCTGAATAGAAATAATCATTGACTAGTTGACTACTAAAATGATTGCCCCACTACACATACAACACACAATTTCTCTGATCTAAATATTCATTTTGCAGTGGGTACATCAAAACAAGTGTAGGGACACCTGTTGACCCCTTCATCGCAGCATTTATAATGTTATGAAACCCCTACAACAGCTGTTTAGTTAAGTCAGAGGCTCAGTTCTGTCTTTGAACAGTGCGACCACACAGCTCTGCAATGCGTGGTACATTTGCCCTCTGTGGCTCATGCCGATGTAGAGGTCAAAGGTCAGGCTGGGGTGACTGCCAGTGGCCTTTTCGATGGACCTATACGGCATTAGGGTTCAAAGGGCAGGCTGCAGGCTCTATAGCACCCGGACATGTGCTTTAAAGCCTTTCAGAGCAGCACTAACCCCAGACTCCAGCACGCTCTAACAGCGTCTGACCTTTAACCCTGTCTGAGCTCAACTCTGACCTGCACCTGAACTATTAGCAACAATATTGCACTACCAGTGCTTCAGTAAACAGGGGTTATTATGAAGCTATGCCAAGTTACATCGCACACAACATGATCAGAGCTGAAGACTTGAGAAAGAACATCACATCTTACAATGTGAAAGTCACTCTTCAGTGAAGGCGGCGTTGTGTGATTTTCCTCTTGATCGCATTTTGATGTTTAGTGTAAGTGACGCAGGCTTCTGCCTTTTGAATATCAGCGTCAACAATATGATACACGTTGCTTTCATTCTAGGAGGATTATTCTGATTTTGAGTGCAATGTAGGACTAAGCCTGTCCTCATTTCACAGACACACACACACACACACACACAGTCCCAATGATCTGTACCAGGCTCTTCCATTATTTAATAAGAACTACTCTTTGCAGAAGCTAAATTATTGAGCGAGTGTATGTTCCATTGGTGAAAGGTACAAGTTTTTTTCTTTTCTTTTTTTTTTTACCCACTCCCACTTAAAGACAAGAAACAAAACAGTGTCTTAGAGACACTTTTTTATTTTTCTATTTTTCAGAATGACACATTATTAGATTACCTGTGGGATTAGGAGGCAGCAGGTTAGCACAGTAATATTCTTATTTCAAATACAAAGTGCTGTACAGGGTTGGACCAGTGCCCCTCCTGCACTGACATCCCGTGGTTTCATGAAGACAAACACAGTGAAGCGCCACATTTGAAGCTGCAGATGGACAGGCAGACAGACAGATGGAACAGGGAAGCACAGCTCCTAGAGAAGGCAGAGGGCAGCCCAGGCCCTGGCACACAGCACCCCTCCTCGAGGACCCCTGTAGGACAGGATATGAAGGTCCAGCACACTGGGTCGGTCTCTGTGTCCCCTCAGCCCCATACACTACAGAGGCAAGGTGCACCCACAGACCCCTGCCCTCAGAGGAGGCCCTCCCGGTAGGCAGGGTCCCAGTGACTTTCCCAGAGACCAGACAGGTGGTGGAGCTGAGCGGGCATGTGAATGCCAGCCCACTGCCAGCAGCGGCATGCCAGTTGGCTCACTGTTAACCGCGCACTCCCTCAGTTTAGAGCACAGTGCACACATAAAGATAACTGGCCTGAGCACACAGCCATCTGAACACTGAAGACCTGCTCAAACCTTATCAATGCTCCATGCAAAGCCTTGGGCAACCCCAGAGAGAAGACAGAGCAGCCAAACTAGCAACCAAAATCTCATGCACATTCACGAGTAAATCATATTTATGAGCTTGGCCACAGTCCGCTTCCTCTTTACTCCTTTTTTAAACATATTATTAAGTGGGGCAGGTAACAGTCGTTGGGGTTTCTTAATTATAGTACAGCTATAGACCTACTTTTTTGTTCAACATACACTGACAATCTGACAAGAACAACTGTTCTCCCCAGAGACAGACTTTGATAACCATGGTACTTCTGCAGAAACTACACACAAAGTGCCATGATATCTGACAGGACAGCTGCAAGACACTTTATAAGATGGAAGAAACTTGTTTTGTCTCTTTACTGATTTATAAGCGATTTTCAAATAAGTGAATTGGGATTAGAGTGATAAAATGAGGCTCTTGTACTATGTCCTAAGTGATGTATCGTACTGAGACAGGGGTGCACCACAACATGCATTTCCCCTCAACATGACTTTCTTTATGCAACAATGTGGTGTAGATATACATATTTTAAATGATTTTGGATACTGTACATAAGACAATAAAATATCTCAGCTGCTTAAAAATAAAAATAAGGAGATTTCTATTTTTTAAATGGCTCAAAATGATATTTTACTATTTTCTCTCATCAGACCAACAGTGAATTAGAAAGTTATTGTATGCTCTTATGACCGCTGGGTTCATTTCCCAAATACAGTGAGCTGCATGTAAGTGTGGGCCGGTGAGGGGTAGTTTGCACTGGAGTCTAACCGTTACAAAACTAACACTGCTTAATGGCTTTCTCTTCTCTCCAGTTTCAATCAAGAGACTCCTTTAACTGTGTGCTTAGTCTGTGTTTTGTAAAACCCTCCCCTCTCTCCTCCGCTGGCCCCTCTCCTCACTCACCCACTCTTCAGAGAGGTCCTGTCCCGGGCTGGCAGAATTGTGTCCAACCTTTCACCTCTGTTCGCTAATTACAGCACCATGGCGACACTTCAAGTACCCCGTCACCCCCGTTACAAAAAAAAGTGCACGGGAGCATGCACAATCACACATATTTTAAAAATCATGTGCTCGCGAAGACAGACTGTTCCAGCTCACTTGCTCGACAATGTTATTTAATTGGGGCCTTGTTTTCTTTTCTCAATGGCCGGGATCCCTCTGACCTGGAGATTACAATGGACCCCTCCTGCCCAAGCCCACAGCACAGATCACAGATACATCACACTCGCCTCATTCTTTGCCCTGGTCAGTGTTTACAAAAGCCAAGCAGAGCCATATTTTCACAATTCTGTTGACCCAAACGGTTTTCTGCTTTTCTTCTCCGTGCCCATGTACATCTCATCTGTCACAGGGTGCGACCTCTGCCCTTTCTACTCTGCTGTTAATCACGTTATTCATCAGCACAAAGGCTTCCATTTTCTGTATCCATGTCTCTGTGAGGTTATCTAGATATACTGACTTTTTAAGACCAGCCAGAGCAGTGAATGTTTTGTTAAATATTCATTAGTCTGGTTATATGAAGTGACATTAAGCCTCATATTGCCGCATCAAGAGTTGTTTTAAAAATCCAAATTAAGTAGTAAAATCTCTGTAATAATATTGTTTTATATGGGTAAATACGATTATAGCACACGCAAGATAAAAAAAAATTGATCGTTGTCTGGGGTGATCCATCCATGCACAAACTAAAGCCCATAATTGGTAGTCTCCAGTTACCTGTAATCCCCTAAATGAATAATTAAAGGAAGATGCATGTTAGTGTTTACTATACCACAATATTGATGTCACAGTTGTGCTATTTTGGGATGCACAAGTTTGAAAGCATGTGTCAACTGCAGTAAATCACTCAACTATAGTTTCTTGCGCAGAAAGTTGATGATATATTCATAGTACATTAATAAAATGTGGAAAAGTTCACTGCAGGATACTGTTATTTCATTGTTATAGCTGGGAGGTTCAAAACAAACGTGCTTGTATTCCTTGGTTGCATGCCACAGTCCTATCACCTGCTTACAAATGACTTTTTCTCTTGAGAGTGATTCCTTTTACAGAGCTAAGATGTGTGTAGCAGTGACGTGTGTCTGTGTCTGCGTGCTATCAGCAGCTAACAGGTGGAAGACTCTGGCTGCTCTTTTCTGGAACAGGTCAAGAAACTAATGATATTTCCACTCCAAATAAAAGGGGGCAAATCCAAAAGACACCATATACTCTTTATGGTGATACAGATGCACTATTATACTAAAAAGGTCAAGTGAAAATATAAAGAGGAGGAAAAATTAAAACGCTCCAATAAAGAATGAAATATGACTAATATATAGATGCTATTGCTTTTGCTTTGGACTGAGTTATCTAGCTAGCACACACACCGAGGCTTGTTAAGCTGGGAATTCCTCGCGGCACTGTGCAGTCCTGTGTGGTAGGCAGCGCATCCATTATGTATGCCCCACACACAAACCACACACCTCTTTACACGGGTCAGCTGCACGCACACACACATGCGCGTGCACACACAAACACACACATGCACACACGTTTGTGGCCACAGAAGACGTTCACATGCTCAGACAAAGTGGCCCGCTGACCACCTCAGGCTTTAGTCAAATGTCAGGAAACATTTCTCCAGGGGTTTGAGGAAGGCTGTAAAGAGCACTAATACACACATCTAGACACAAACAAGGCACTGGAACAAACACCAGCCAGTACCTCCAATAGTGTATTGTATTATTCTACACTGTTGTCCAAATGTAGTACTACAATGTATTGTGCAGATTTTTTATTTTTATTTTTTTTTACATGTGTCCTGATCTATATCCACTGGTTCAGTCTTTCATCTTTGATTGTTTTCTCTTTGTGCGATTCAGTGCCCGTCTGACTAGGTCTCCCCTCTCTGACCTCACGCTGCAGTCCTCTCTCTCTCTCTGTATGTATATGTCTGTGTGTATCTGTGTCTGTGTATATGTGTGTGTGCTGTAATCAGCATGAGCAGAAACACTGAAGGACTTGTGCTGCCCAGCAGGGTCAGAGGCCGTGCAGAGTCAGCCATTACCCTCTTTCACCGGCACACACAAGTCCTGGGCCTGACGCCCAGTGAAGCATCTGCTCTGCCATAGACAGCCTTGTACAGCAGCTCTATGTAGGACACACACAGGGATCTGTGCTGCTGACCTCAGATAGGCCTCCTTATCAGCTGTCTGTCATCACAACAGCACCACTCTCACTCCTCTCCAGCACACAGGCCAATACAGGGCTCAAGGTTGGTGTTTCAGCTATGCACCTGGTAGGTTTGAAGTTTACAAACAAACACAATACTCAAAGTTATCTATGCTTCTTATTTTAATACAGCCAGGGTTATTTTGCACATGCTGCTAATTAAAAGTACATTAATTGCACAATTTAGAATCAATAACCCTACCCAGTGCATAGATTCCGGTTGTAGTTAAGTAAAAATACATTGTGTTTTGCTTCTGACAATAGCTTGTCCTCTGCTCTCTCGCACTGTCCCTTTCCTCCACCTCTCTCATCTCACCCTAAGGAAATATCAGACTGTCTTCTCTCCCACCCCATGTGATGCTGCATACTGTTCCCTATGGACAGAAAGAAAGGCCAGCTTAACATTGTAGCAGCTTGGCAACCAGGCACTAAAGAGGGGGGAGTAAAAAATATAAAAAAGCAGTGTTTTCCCATGAGCCTCTTCTTCCCTCCATCTCTGACCCCCGTCTCTGTGCCCTCTCCCAGTCTCTCTGATTCTCTCCTCTAAGCTGGCTGATGGCGGTGAGGTCGCGGACCCTGGCTGAGTGGAACTCATTACAGGCTGCCTTCATTTCCATTCTGAGTGGGGCCTGTAGTGAGGCGCACACCAGGGCATTGAGGTGCTCTTACACAGGGAACAGGCCGAACACACTGAGCAAGACACCACTTATGAAGAGTGACGGCCAACAGAAACAGCCTTTAATACCCCCACAGAGGAATAAGAGGCCAGGGGGAAGGGGAAGGCCGAGCCAGCATGCCAACCGCAGAGAGAGGGATGACAAAAAGAAAGAAAAAATAATAATAGGACAAGGCAGAGAGCTGGGCAAGCTGTGGGGCTGACACAACAAGAAGGCTTATTTAATAAACATGAGCTGGAGCCCAGTGCAATCGAGTGCTACAACGGAAAGCTTATGCAGATGAGAGTCGACCTAATGACTAAATGGAGTGGATAGAGAAAAGAAAAGAAAAGAAATGAGAGGAGCGAGAGATTAAAGAGGGAGTGGAGGCGCAGGCGGCAGCAGTGTTTAAGTGTCTGTGATGGAGTGTAAACACATGAGTTCCTCTGCTGTGCATCAGGCAGCACTGTGAGTTTACAGCGCACTATCAAAGCTGTGACTTATTCTGCACAAAGCTCTTATCTGTCAAACACAACAAAATGCACTGTGCTGTTATGCCACCTTGTGCCATTAGAGGGAGTCAACTCTAGAATCAGATAAAAAACAAAAGCAGTGTGTGTGTCTGTGTGTCTCTGTGTGTGTGTCTGTGTGTGTGTGCATGTATGTTTGCATGTATGCGTGCGAGCGTGTGCACCACATCAGTTTAAAGGTTTGATTAATAAACAACTTGATGAGAATACAAAGTGTTTTAGGTTTGGAAAGAGAATTTGTGAAGAGTATGAGTGGGAAATATGCCCAGGCTTTGAGGAGAAAGAAAGCTGTTTACCTGGAACAGAGGATTATGGCACAACTCCTCATGGCATGTTGGAAGCTTTTAGGGTCTGGGACGGCTGGCCTTGAATCAGTTTAGAAAACAGTCACACCTCACGTCAGCGCCAGTCGCCAGGTCCTATCTTACCTCTGTCTGTCTGCCTCTCCTTTTAAAAACACATTCCCTGAAAAATATGGCTCCTCCACCTCCAGCCCTTTTCAAAAGCATTCATAACATACTTAAGTTCCCAAACATAATCCATCTGACAGTTTTTTATTGCTACGAGTAATGGGAAATGCTGATGTACTTTTCGCATTTAAGAAGTGCTTTAAATAGAGCGGTAATGTTCACGTGGCCAAAGATGCTATGATTTGAAAACAATTATAGATATGACAATTCTATAGATAGTGTGACGCTTTTGTGCTAAAATCTCCCTTAAAAAAAAGATTATTTGTATTGACAGCATCAGTCAAAGCTTGTTCCTACCCAGTGTGTCATGGGACAATAAGAAACGCATTGAGATCAGAGAGGAGAGAATCTGTAGGCGGACGCCAAATAGAACACCCCCCTTGTAAAACGGGACAGTCTGTTGGCAGCATCATGTCTCTGTGTTTGTGCCATTGTGGGTAATACAGTTATTTCTGTTCTTGAGTAATAAAACATTTGCATTCTTTACTTTTTCCTTTTGTCCAGGAAGCGTGGGAGGATGATTCTTTGTTTGTCTATTTGTGTTATTAAATTTGAACACGCAGCTGAAGAGATCTGGCAGAGCTGTGAGCGCCTCTTGGTGTGAGTAGGAGTTTGGAGTAAATTCCACACTGAGTTTAATTAGCCTGCCTGGTGCTAGCGGGGCTGTGGTCAGGCCGGGCCATGGGGCTCTGAATGGGAGCAGGTGGCCTCTGTTACTTGAGGGACTCGGGGACCAACCTTCTGAACAGCGGGCAGCTCTGGCCTGTTCCGATAGGGCACAGGGGGCTTACCTCATAGGGCACATCCAGAGGGGTCACTAATCACTAACACTTTGCCTTTTTTTTGGTCACTTTAATAAATCAACTATAAAACTACAACCGAACACAGTGGGGAGATTAGGAAAGGGTCAAGAGCAAGTGGCAATATTATGGCTGCAAGTTGGAGCAGAGAGAAGAAGTGCAGTGACCGTTGGAGCCAGGTGGCAGCAGGCGCATGTCTGTACCACCTGTCCAGGGGAATATGAAGCCTTCTCGCTCCTCCTGTTCCCTCCTGTGCCATGACACTGGTTCTCTGTCTGCCTGGTTGGCTCTCTGGCTGTCAGCCTGTCTTTCCACAGTATTTGTCTAGCCGTCTGTCAGCCTCACTGCCAGTCACAGTGCTTCTCTATCCACAGCACATCCATTACACTGTTTGCCTCTGGGCAAGTGCTAAAACCTCTTGAGAGCACCTCCTATATTATTCACTTTACACAACATTTACAGTAACTATATTATGTTTGTAGTTTAGAGAGTCCCCGTTTATTTCACTCTCACAACACATTTCAGTTTCTCCTCTTCTTTCCCCCTGGCCTCAGTTCAGCCAACCCAAGCATGCTAACAAGCTTTAGCCATGCACGAGCTATCATAAAAACCAGTCATCATAGTTAGCGCCAACAGAGACACACACACATACACACACACACACACACACACACACACACACACACACACACACACACACACACACACACACACACACACTTGCACTGGGAGAAATAAAACAATACCTCAAGCAAAACACAACACAAGAGCTTGTTTCATTCAGTGCCAGCTACATTCAACTTCAAACAGGTTTGTCTTGTGCTTAATATGCTCTCTCTGCAGTCTGCCATCTTAAAAGGCAAATGACTCGTGCACAAAACAAAACAATGCAAGGGAGCTGAAGAGCACCTATGAAGACATGGAGGTGCAGAAGGTAACATATTCTGACACTCTACTTGGCAAAAGAAAGCAGTGTGGAGAAGCACTGCTAGCATAGCCTAAAGCTTCGACTGTGCTGGTGGATAGAGTACAAAGTGATGTTTGAAATGCACAGAGACATGGGAGGATGCACTGACACGATTTTGCGTGCACATAAACAATCATTTAAACACATACGTACACATGCTGAAAGAGCATACACACGCGCCGAGGACAGCCCAAACTCCTCCTGCCAGCCCTGCACCATCTGTCTCTCTGTCTGTGCTTCACAGCCGTGCCCAAGCAGGGCCCCAGCAGAGTCAGTGTGAAATTAGCTGCTTTTGTGGGGCTTTGTCTGCTTCTGCATGTATGTTTGGGTGTACTAGCACTCTTGGTTAAGATGCGTATTTTGGAACATATTTGCTGTCAATCTGTCAAGCGGTAACTCACGCTTGAATGCCATTTGCATGTTACAAAGGTGGCATCAAAAGTGGGCCCATGAAAAGCTACACTCTGATCTAATTGCTATTTCCCCTGACCTTACACATCTGAACTACTGCGATGACCTTAACCCTTTCTACATTCCTCACAGAGCAGACGGCTGCAGAGACGTGTGTTTTTTCTTTTTACTCGCCATTGTCCGTCCTGCCACTCTCTCGGTGGAAGCCTATCGAGCTCTGGTCAGCCATACTTGCTCCCAGGGTGCTCTTTGATATCCACTCAGCACCATGACCCCTGATGACCTATGACCTGACCTGGTAACACCAAGCTTTAGAAAGGCTTGGTGGCCTCTCTGCCACTAATATGTGATACATCATGTGTACCCTGACACTGTTGTGAAACGCACACAGAAACACTCCTAATGCACACCAATTATCCTCTGCCACATCATCACTGCACACTTCTCGCATTAATGAGCCCAGAGGTCAAAGGTTACTAACATTCCTCTCGTGTTCCTGTATGGACTCACCCACGCTATAGGGCCGCACACACATGCATAAATGCACAAACCAAAAGGACATGTTACTGCACGAGTGAACAGTTTACACTCATGTCATGGCAATATCAAAGGCACAGAATCCAGTGATTAGGTAGGAAATTATTAATTAACCTCTTCAAGAATTATGAAAATAGAAGTTGTGGCTGAAGTTATCCTGAGCCCATCCAGGCTGAAGAGTGTCACTGCCTTTTGACAGATAATCATTGTATTCTTGTGTGCTGCAGAGTCTTGGCCAGGAGACAAACCGTCTGGCAAACAGACAGCTTTACGGCACAGAGCTCAATCAAAGCATCTCCCTGCTCAATGCTAAAGTCCCATAGACAAACACTGGCGCTGCACACATGCACAAACACACTGTGTGCAGATGAGACGAGCCCAAAGCCAGCAGAGCCTAACCCAGATTGATAACACCAAACAAATCAGTCTGTCGATTCCCCCTCTGCTTCCAAAAGCACAGCTTCATCTACTGTGACATTTTGATTGTTCCATACTTTACTCACCTAATTAATTTAGCAGAACTGTAATTCAAATGCCATTAACACTGTACACCGGATGATTTTCACCATTACTCCTGCATAGATGAGCAGTAAAGTCAGCACCCTTGACAAAGGATGGGAACTCCACTACAGCACTGAGCAATACACCCTCTGCTGGCCACACAGAGTAAAACATAATGCTTCATGCTCCACTAAACCCTGTGAGGAAATTGGCAACATTCAAAGTCAAAGCTTAAAGGCTCTGCTGCCCTCCAAAGATGCCAGCACTACCCAGGGAAATATGGGTTGCACCCTTGTACATGTATACAGAAATACACTTACACAGAAGATTGTATGAGTGTGTGTAAGAAAGAAGAACAGACAATCAACACAAATGAACAGGTACAACAGAATGTTTATAGACACCAGCTGTGATGTTGTGTCATTTCACAAGAGAGTGTCTACCAATGTGTGTGGCTGACCATTCAACCTCACCACCACCTCTGGACCTAACAACAATTGTCCCTTTGAGGCACAGGGCCTCCGTGGCCCCTGGGTGACTAACAGGATTAGAGGAGCAGTGTTAAAGAAGGAGGAGGGCCCTTCCTCCGCCACAGAGAACAACACTCACACCTATGTTCACATCCTTGGAAACGTGAATGCACAGACTAGGCTTTAACTCTACAATATGAGTGCATAATAAGAGAATGTCTATTGTTTTACTTCAAGACAGTGATGGTTGTGCCCTTCTACATTGCAATTTAACCTCTGATATGATGTGCACATGAACTGATCTGAGCTCTGGCTGCAAATGTCTGTTCTATGGGAGTCCTTCTCTCCTTCACTGTGGTTTATCTTGAAGTTTCTCTTTTTCCCACCAGGTTGCTTGGAGGTTTTACTTGTCCCTACGGATCTGCTACAGTTATTTATTTGCTTTTTCCCTGCGCAGCATGGTTAATCTGCTTGTTTTTATTGACTAATGACTGATTTTTTTACTTTTTTCTGACAATTTTGCAAAGAAACTGCTGTTATGAATTTGGGGTATATAACAAACTGAACTGAACTGAACAATAATGAAAAGGAAACAGAACTGAGCAGAACACAACACATGCATGCTAAATCATTTTACATATGACTCTAATGAAAACTCACTATTAATGATTCAAGGCAATAACAGACAAAACTTTAACAAAATCAGAGGAAAAAGAATCTCATAAAAGATGACAATTAAAAAGCAAACACAAAACCCCACTTGTGCTAATTTATGATCATACACAATACAGTTAGTCCCTGTTTTTATTGCTGCAGGCTCTTCTATTATGTTTTGTTTAGACAATAAAGCGATTTTTGAGCCAACATATTACATTATATAAGGACCACTTCCCACACATGCAGTCTCAGCCCAAATACCAACTCATTCTTCTGCCCCCCATTGCGCTGATTAACAAAGGTCAATTAGCAATTCTAATTTCCATATTTAATAAGTCCCCCGCGGCGATGCTCTGTGGCCTGAGCTTTGACAATTGGCTCTGTCTCTCTCCCCCAGCTCCATCCCTGTCTTATTCCCTCTTCATGGTCTTGTGCTCTCTCTATCTCCTACGTCATTAAGGATGCTTCTTCACTCTGCTTCCTCCTCCTTCATCAGCCCCTCCCTGTATGTCATCTTTCTCTCCTCCTCCTCCTCTTCCTCCTCTCCTCCACACCCCCCTCATTGCTGCACCGTCCCTTCTCCTTCCTGTCCCTCTGTATCTGATGAATGCCTCCCCTCATTAATCTTGATGTTTTTCCTCATGCTGTGTTCTTCTACAGGCCTTCAAACCTCTCACTAATTGCAATTAATCACAGAGGGAAACAGATGCTGGGAACAAAGGCGACCTGGAGGGGGGCAGTCGTCTCTACATGTGTATGTATACAGTGGATGTGTGCGTCTCTAGCCTCGCGCGTACAACAAGGTGGATATGATGAGGCTGTCAAACCACACGCACTGAACTTATGGTGCCCACAGCTCACAGCGAACCCAGGGCTGTGTCAGCAGTGAAAAGGAACATGTGCTTAAATACAAGAGATATTTGCATGTCACCTGACCCTATCAACGCATCTGTCTGAGCTAAAAGTGTGGACCATTTAGGTTAGGGAAGAGGAACACCTGAAGGGACTACTTGGTCTCTTATGGGGGACTTTACATCGTATGTGAACTCTCAGGAATTTCCTTGTAGGGGTGGGCCATATATTGAAAAAATTATACTATTGCATTGCTGTTGGAAATATGCTAAATTATATATATTTAATAGCAATCCAAAGAAATGTATAAAGTAAAAATTTTAACACATTCTTGATACAAAGATAAATATTGCTGAATATTGAGATAACGCAAAAAATGCTGAGATATTCCATGTTGTCCATATGGGCCATATTTTCTGGGGATTTATTCTAACCTTAACCACAGTTATTTGTCTAACCTCAACCTAAACCATAACCATAACATATTCTAATACATATTGGAACTTAGTCTCATAAGGTATGTCCCTATGAACTGAATGTATATAACATATTGTATGTTATATACATTATACGTACACATATTTATCACATTGTCATATACGTACATATACGTATATGACAATGTGATAAATACCCACCCACACAAGTAGGGCTATTCACTGCCTCATTCAGTTACATCCATATGTAATTGATGTATATACTCTACATCTAGGGCCTAGATGAAATCAAGAGCTTACCCGAGAAATTAATCCCTTGGCCCCTTGGTTCTAGAGCTGGAGCGCTGACCAACCACCAAATGAGGCCACTCAAATGAAAAAGGTATGCATTTCAAAATGGTAAAGATAAGATCAAGATGTAGATTATCATCTTCAGGTGTGAATAGATTAGAAAAGATTAGGTGACTCTATTATAGCGGAAGTTGCTTATTCTGCTCGTGACATCTTGTGGCTAGACATCTTTTTGTATTTGAGATTGTGCAGGACCTATTAGAAAATCAGGTGCCATCTGGAGTTGAAAAGTTGAAATAATTCCTTTAAAACTGTAAAATGACAATCTCCAAACAGCCTTTTCTACTCTTTTGGACTTGATTACAGAACTATTGGAGGTGTAATTTCATTCAAATCACAGAACATAATCACAATCTTTTTCTCCTCTTCCTCTCATTACGTCTCCCTCTGCCCCTTTCTTTCTGAGAAGACGACGCCACAGCAAGCACACAAATACAAACACGTACACACTCAAAGGTGCTATCAGCAACTGTTGGACTGAATCAGAAACATTTCATGTGTGTGAGAGAGCCACTATTATCCAGCACAGCTATCTGCATCACTTATCAGCTGCAAAGAAGCACCGAATAAAAGGCTGGAGGAGAACAGACACTCAAAACAGAATGGAGAAGAAATGAAAAGAAACCCAGCAGTCACATTTTCCACTGGGCAAACACCAAACAGAAAAGACCAGAAACACCAGAAAAACATCAAACATATGGCCATGTTTTAACACAAGCTTCAAATCCACTGTAGGACGCGAGCCCGATGTCCGTCACAATAGGCTTGAGCTGCGGTGCAGATAACAGGGCGGCTTATTTTCTTCTAGCACGAGGAAAAGGATCACTCTAAGTAGCTCTGAGCCGCTGCATATGGGGCATCACGACAATAATGAAATCAAGCTGATCTGATGTGTTCTCCGGGATTAGCACAATATGGTGACCCCAGTGTAACCTCAGGCACGAACTGTCAGAGAACAACTGTGAGAAGTGAAGGAAACCAGAGGGGAGAGGGCGACACAATATAAACTCACAAATGCAGACTAAAGCACACGGGGAATTGTCTAATGTCCTGCACAAATACAGGTTTCATTAGCTTATCACAAACTCTAATGATTATTACTGTATCTACAATCACCTGCAATTAGACCTGTCATGATACCAAATTTTTAAGTACCACCACTAAGTAAATATATATATAAATGAATGAGAAATGAATGATATTGATATTAACTCTAAAGCAGAATTATCCTCTTGTATGCTAAATGTAAAATATGACTAAAATGAGCTGCAAGAAATTAATAGAAGAATGCTACACTTAATTATATAATTTGTTCTCTATAATGAATTACAAGATAAGATAAGATAAGATAAG
>KN511930.1:0-15009 GCA_000787155.1 Scartelaos histophorus | reverse complement strand
TCTTGCTTACACTAAATAATTTCATACATTTTACTAGAATATTAAAGCACTTTTTTTTATTTTATTTTTTTTTACTTTTTTTTTCTTTCCTTTCCCCCTTTTTACAGTATTATTTTGGATTTTTGGATTTTTTTATTATTACCATTTATATTTTTTTTCTCTTTGTTATTATAATATATTGTGTCCAAATAATTTCCCTTGTAGAGCAATAAGGTTTGTTTAAGTCTCATAAATTACAGTGTTTATAAGGGAGGGCATCTGACTTAAAACATATCTGGTACCTCGTTTAGCTGTTATCTGTTAGCATCATGTTGCTAATAACCGCGCGAAATAGACGCTGCGTGCATTTCCCATCTTCGCCAGTAGGTGGTGATGTACGGTACAACAGATCCAGGTATTTTGTTACAGTCTGATAATCAGGAAGTGTGTGTTAGCATGCTAGTTGTTGTTAGCTTTACCATGACGGAAAATAGTTGTCAGTTATAAACACGTTGCGGTGAATAATTATCGCTCAGAATGCACGAAGAAAGTGAGGAATAACTTTGGACTGTTTAAAGGCGCATTGAGTAACTTTTCCAATAGGGGGCGCAACGGTGGACGATTTTTCTCCATGGAGATGTTATTGCTTTATCTGGAATGTTCCACAGTATGGCATTAAACCTTTCTATCTTCCCGGAGACCAAGTTACAAGTCAGATCTGTGGAGAGGAAACCACACTTACAGTCGGAATGCCTGTTTTTTTAAATATTTTTGAGCAATAAACGCATCTATAATTTAATAAATCTGTGACGTATCCTTAGAAACAAGCAGATGACAAACCCTCCACCTGAAAACTTAGACAATGCACCTTTAAATTGAATTTGTTCTGTTTTTCCACATTTTTAAGAGTCAAAATCATGTACAGCACCTTTTTAAACACAGACACATCGTGTATAACAGCAAATACCGACTTAAACCATTATAGCAGCGCTAGCTCAGAGGTCAAGGGTCACACTAGATACAGGAAAACACGGGGAGACATGAATGGCAGCGGGCTGTAATTGAGCCGTCATAAACTTGCAGAGCTCAGATGTTTTATTGATATGATGAAGTGGTCGATTTGAGCTCCTCTAAAATCTCAACCCGACTGTAAAAAACGCCTTTAAATAATACAGAAGGGGCTGAGCTGGAGTGAAACTAACCCGTGTTTTGTCTAGACTCCAAGTGGGTCATTGTAAAGGGCCCGTGTTAGAGCGAAATATCGTGATATCGTCAAAAGTCTCACAATAATATCGAAAGCTGTCACAGTGTGTTGAATTATAAGGTCTATAGCTAATACATATAGAGAACTACATGTACCATGATTCATTTTAGTGCAGAAAACTTGAAGAAATATGTTTTTTCTTGAATTCATGGGGTTATGACAGTAAAAATTCACACCAAAATCATGTTAAGTTGTTTTAAAAGCAAAAAGTATCCTAGCTACAATTACATTAAACTAACTACTAACAAAATATTGCAATAAATATTAGAGATTTGGATATTGTTACACTGTTTTGTGATCTACTCTATGTTATAACGTTGTTTCTTCATCACAAAGTCACACTTTTTTTTTCATTCGCACAACAGAAAACGCACTGTTCCACCCCGTGATGTCACCTGGTTATACAGGAAGTGCTCCACTGTGTTTCTAAACTTCACACATCTTCACAATAATCGTTAAACATTTCAGCGCTGGAATTTCCAATCGCTACTGAACAAAAGATTAACTTGAAAACTACCACTACATGACATCACAAGGTGGAACAGAGCATTTTGAGCTTTGGAGATGTAGACAGATTAATAATAAATGAAACTAAATGCAACTCTAGGTATATTTTTGATTAGGAAACGGCATTATAATGCGGTTTAAAGCTCACAAAAGTCCAGTTTGTGTAATTTAGGGCTATTTTAAGTTTACTCTGTGATGTCTTCATTTGGCAGATGGGCGCTAATAGACAAACGATGTGATGTGCAGCTCTTTGTGTGGCGTTTGACTATATGCAAATTAGCCATGTGCCCAATCCCTGTTTGTAATGTGCAATAAACTGTATTAAAAGGGGTCGCATTGTTAGGGTGATATTCGCGCAGATATTTAATGTTTTTGTCATTTTTGGTGCACACATGAAAGACGCTGCAGTGGAGTTTTGTCGCCACATTAATGCTAACTACAACTAGCAT
The DNA here is from genome assembly GCA_000787155.1 of Scartelaos histophorus. Classification (NCBI taxonomy): domain Eukaryota; kingdom Metazoa; phylum Chordata; class Actinopteri; order Gobiiformes; family Gobiidae; genus Scartelaos; species Scartelaos histophorus. Next base: position 12,810 of record KN511930.1, on the reverse strand, counting down.
GCTAACAGCGCACCAGAATTACTTCCTGGTTCACGGACGATAGAAATGCTTTATGATTAGTTACAGACAGTGCTTTTTTTTGCTTTTTTGCTTTTTTTTTTTTTGCTTTTTTGCTCTCACAATAAGAATTAATGCATGTTTTTCAAGGTGTATATATTTTTCTAGTGCTACACCACGTTACAGTTCAGATCTGTGGAGAGTCCCTCTTTTTTGAGCAATATAACACCTGTAATGAATAAATACTAGATGTTTAATGTCTGTTTTTTTCCCAATAATAAAAATGTCTGTAACTGGACAGCTTTATACAATGAATGTGCAATAAACTGTATTAAATAATTTATCATTAAATCATTATCATTTTTGGTGTACACATGAAAGACGCTGCAGTGGAGTTTTGTCGCCACGTTAATGCTAACCACAACTAGCATGCTAACGGCGCACCAGAATTACTTCCTGGTTCACGGACGATAGAAATGGTTTATGATTAGTTACAGACAGCACTTTTTTTGGGGCTTTTTTTTGGTCTCACGATAAGAATTAATGCATGTTTTTCAAGGTGTATATATTTTTTGTAGTGCTACACCACATCACAGAAGGAATTATTATATTTTTGAGCAATATAACACCTGTAATGAATAAATGCTATATGTTTAATGTCTGTTTTTTCCCAATAATAAAAATGTCTGTAACTGGACACCTTTATACCATTAATGTCACACTTTGGAACATTCCAGCCAAAGCAATAACATCTCAAAAGTTGAAAAAGCGACATAATCCACCTTTAAGAAGTCAACGCCGGCTTTGTATCGACTCTGACTCCAAAGTTACCTCATCTGTATCAAACTAATTCCGTGTTTAGTTAACAATCACTTATGCATTCATCAATTTGCATTATATTTATTTTGTAGTGCCTCATTAGTGTTAAATTGGTGACTCTTATTCCTTATTACGATTCCTTTTTGGTCATATTTTCGTAAGCATTATCACTCCATTGCTTTGTGTTGATAGCGAGGACGCCACTGTTTAGCTCTCCTATTCAAATGACTCTGGTGCTTAGTGGCTCTTTAACACAGCATCACAGGAGGAGGCTGATGCAATCGTAATTACCTCTCCTCTCTCTCCCCATCTTTTCCTCCTCTCATCTCCTCTCTTTTTTTTTTTTTTTCTTTTTTTCCCCTCTTTCACCGAAACCAGCAGATGGCGGCAGAGCGCGAGCCCTCCCCGTCGAATCCAGGTGCTAACAACAGCGTCTTTACATGTGTGGGCGGGCTTCTTATACCCCCCCCCGTTCTCTCGTTCTCTCTTTCTCTTTCTCAGTAATGAAGGCTAGGACATGGCTATTTTTATCTGCCTTTCATCCCTTCGTGTGGACACTTGCAACACGATGTAGTGTTGTCATGACTCAAGTAGACTCGATACTCCATCTAATATCGCGATAATATGAAAATACGCTCTTTCTTTAGACAATAGAATCTGATTTTTAACACTAAATTGCCGTATTTTCTTATATATACCCATGTGGTTTTAGATTCTGTGCTGTTATAGTTGTTCCGATACAGCTCGAGATCATTCTAAAGGTTTATAATGCGCTTTTTTCGATTTTCAATGCGATTTTTCCATGCGTTCGCGACGTGAGGCTGGTGCACGTGGGTTCACACTGGGCCATATGGTTGGCACAGCAGGAGGAGAGGGCGCGGGAGGGAGACGCATCACCCAGAGACTAGTATCAAGCCCGGGATAAGGGGCCGGCTTGGAGGCTCAATCCTCCAGAAAGAAGCCACACGAGCCCCTTTACTCCCCGTTACAGTCAGTGGTTTTTACCCATAAATCTTTGCGGCGTGGAGGGATGAGCCAAACATCCCCTGCTCACTGTTACTGATGTGGACACAGGAGGCTGGATGACATGATGCAATGAAATAAGAGGTTACAGTAGAGGAGGGAAATATCAAAAGAGGACAATGCAGTTTTGTTACGTAGAAATTCAAGTATTAAGTGCATAATGTTTTAATAAATCAACATACGAGCTGATAACAAATAAAATGTGTACACCATTTTATCTTTAAATGCACATATTATGTATTATCATGTCTTTAATTGGCTTCTAAACATGTTATTAATCACGTTAGCAGTAGTAGTTCATGTTTTTTAACTTAAAATACACTTACTACAATTGGAATTTATTAGCAGATTTGGCTTATGAATGTTTTTGGCATTCACAAAATGTTTTCTTAATTGAAAATGTTCTACTGGAAGAACAAATCCAACAAAGGGCAAATTCAGCCGTTACAGAATATTAGCACGCTCATATTGCAACACAAAATTCTTCTTCATGATTGTAAATGCTGCAACACACCACAGGATTTTTTGGTCTTAAACGATTTTTAAACAAAAACGCACACGCCACAGACACAAGGAGAACCTATGAGACTTAAAATCTCAGTGGGATTTGTCTGCGTAAAACAGGATATGAAGTTGTGAGTGTTCAAAAGATCAGAGCTGCATTTCTAGTTTAGATACACGTCAAAACTGTGTCATTATTATTTGTGAAGTGTGGTGCAAAACTTAAAATACGTGATTTTTAAAGCATAAAAGACGCACGTGAGGATCTACTTTTGACTTTTTATTTCAAATTAATAGTGCTGTTTTGTGGACTCTGTCATTATTTGCGCTGAACAATTTCTATGGATAATGTGGATGAGATGCTGCACTTTAAATATAGGAGAGGTGAGTAATAAAGTCTTTATTTCTGTTTTATTGGCTTTTATTGTAGCGTTGCTGATGTTTGGTGGTCACAATCTGACAGTGAAAGTGACAATTCTCCTGTAGTGTGAGGTGGACTTTAGTTATTTTATAGGAAATAATTGAAGAAAATATATATTAGCATGTGATCAAATAACATTAATGAGGCGTTTTAAAGAGGTTTACAGGCTGTAGTGAGCGTCAGTCTGTCCCAGCCCCTGTGCTCCATATGGGCCACTGTTACCCTCCTGCATTTTTTATTATTACCATTTATATATTTTTTCTCTTTGTTATTATAATGTATTGTGTCCAAATAATTTCCCTTGTAGATCAATAAAGTTTGTCTAAGTCTAATAAATTACAATGATTATAAGGGAGGGCATCTGACTTAAAACATATTTGGTTTAGCTCGTTTAGCTGTTATCTGTTAGCATCATGTTGCTAATAACTGCGCGAAATAGACGCTCTGTGCATTTCCCATCTTCGCCAGTAGGTGGTGATGTACGGTACAACAGATCCAGGTATTTTGTTACAGTCTGGTAATCAGGAAGTGTGTGTTAGCATGCCAGTTGTTGAAATCTCAGCTTTTTTCAGTAGAAAATATATATTCGTTTGTGATCAAATAACATTTATGAGGCGTTTTAAAGAGGTTTACAGGCTGTAATGAGCGTCAGTCTGTCCCAGTGCTCCATATGGGCCACTGTTACCCTCCTGCACCACGAAAGACCCAAATAGCGGTTTATAAAGTTTCAGAAACAGATTTAAAGTAAAACTAGGTTCTGTGGTTATTTATTACCAAATTATCCCTGAGCAAGCTGTCAAACTTTTCATTTTTGTTGCTTTTTTATGGGAAAGTCTATGGTGAATATGAATGAGAAATTTCCTTCCAGAACCAGGGGGTGGCCAGTCACCGTGAGCTCCTTCCGGCCTCCTCCTCCGTGACCGCATTTCACCTGACTCCTCCCCCTCTCGCCTCTTTCACAGTCACAGAGCAGCGTTGTCGGGTGAATGTGGCTGCAGGCGTCTTGTTATGAAAGGGATGCTCAGTTTGACAGTGTTTTCTAATGCAATTACTCACCCATTATGGTCATGTAATCACACGCTCATTAATGCTGCATCCACAGAGGCTCTACACAAACGCAGTCTGCCATGTGTCCTCAGATCACACATGCAGAAAATCTATATACTCCTATAATTACAGTTTACTCACAGCAAGTTTAGACTGTAATTAGTTATACAGCTTTAGACATGATTCCACTTGTTTTGGGTGGGATAAAGTTGCGGGTGATACTGACACAAATGAACGTTACGATGTTCAGTTCTCACACATTTTAAACATTGAATCAAGAGTGTATTAAAATGTGCCTTTAAAACATGAACGTTCTATAAAATGAAACACAAAACATGCAGAAATACCTCTTTGTATCATTGTTTGGGAGACTACGCTTGAAGTTTCTGTCTCTTCTTAAATTTTTATTTCAGTTGTCGACTATATACTGAATATTCCAATTTTGCTTAAAACATTGTGATATTACCTATTTATATTTATATATCTCCCACCTCTAAAGGAATGTTATTTTGTTTTTTACACGGGCAGTATCTGTCCTCTAAATATTCAGGTCTGTGTTTTGATAATAACATTTTCAACCTTACTCCTAATTAAGACATATAAGGCAGTAATCAGTATGTCAGGTCTGTATAAATCTACATTTATATTAAGCATTTTTTGTGGTTTTTTTATGTACATGAATTGGCTACGACCTTAAAAAATGTCATGTGGTGCGACCCAGAATAACCTTAAAATAGTTTTATTTTCTAAAACATGGTTGGGATGTTAATCTAAGTTCTGAGTCATATGAACATGAGACTGAGATTTGAAAACATGAAATTTGGAAAAATGGACACGCTTGGACAATATTTTTTTGAATATTGGGGGGAAATATCTAATGAAGAAAGCTGAAATTTCATGTAGGTCTACAAAACACTTCAGTAAATATGCCAAAAAAGAAAGAAAATAAATTTGATTAGATTTAGAGTCATTTTAAAGAAGTTTTATCAGCAGTTAAGGGCGGATGGTTGCACCACATGAACATTTTAACACGTCCAAAAAACATGCAGAATAACTAATAATTTGTGAAAAGAATGATTTGGTTCCATGGAGGTCAGAGGTTCTACAGGGATGTGGGGAATTATGACATTTGAACCTTTTCAACTGAAGAAATTGCAATTGGACACACGTCATGTCGTTGACAAATATTGGGGTAAGGTGGGTTAAGTGGTTTGCTCGAGGACACAACAACAGTGTGTTAGCTGGAACTGCACCGCCAACCTGTGGGGCGGCGGAATGATTTGTCTAAAGTGGAAATCGAACTGCCAACGTTTGAATCGTTTGAAGACGCTGCCAAGTGAGCGACTGTCACCTCCAGATAGTTTTAATTTAACTAAACTTATTATATTAAGCACGTCAATGATAATAAACTCAAAACTAAAACATGCCTCTCAAATGTGGCTTTATTTTTATTTAGTAGGACAGCATTTCATCATTGTGTTTTGTCATATTCAATTACTTAGTTTGCTGCTTCTCTAATACAGTATTTACAGTCAAACTCAGAAAAGTAATTAGCATGAATTTGTTTTACATTTGTTTGTTTTCCAGATCTGCACTGAAGTCAGAGCACAGTCCCAGTTGCATCGCTTTGTTTGTTACCGACTTTGCATTTATAACATCAAGTGAAATGGAAAATACTACTTTAGTTACAGTTTAAAATCAAGTTTCAGTATCTTGAGTCTATTAAAGTTCATTGTGGATTCAGTTAGCGCTTTTGACCTTTGCAAATATAAAGACTTATTCGGATGAAGAATTTCAAGTTTTCCGCTAATACTTTCTGAAATATATTTATTACAATAAACCAGTGCTTCCACGAATGTAACCTCTTTGACTTTACTTAAGAATTCACAGCTAAAACGATTTCTATTGCGTTTTTAATGAAGAACTAACTCCTACAACCTTGAATATTCGTTTGTAAAAGTTTATCTGACGCTCAACAGAACAAATCGTGCCCTCTGATAACCCTAAAACTATCATTATATTAAAAGCGCATTGGGTAACTTTTCTAGTGGAGGATCTGTCGAATGTCTGTCTCCATTTTGTTCATGTTTTGACTTTTCCTGGGATGTTTCTTCAGTCTAAACCAAACCAAGTTACAGCTCAGATCTGTGGAGAGGCGACCCTGCTCACAGTCAGAATACCTGTTTTTCGAGATATTTTTGAGTTATAAACCCACCTATTTTTTTAACTGAATAAATGTGAGGTCAGACGCAGGGAAAGCAATTAAATCTCCATGGCGACGAGTAAGTATGGCCAACCTCCACAAGAAAAGTTGCAGAGTATTTCTTTAATATAGTGATAGTTTTAGTTGCTATAAAGAGTTAGTTCTTCATCCGTTTTAGTTGTGCATTTTAATATCTAACCTGTTTCATGTTTAATATTTTATTCATGTGACCTGAGCTATGTCTTTTTTTTGCCTTTTCATAACATCTTATAACCAGTGCATTTTTACAGCGCCCCCTAGAAACTTGCACAAACTTTGGCCAATTTCACTCAAATTTAAATCGCGGTTGCACAAATCAAGCCTGAACAGACGGATTTAACAAAGGACTAAGATACTGTGACCACGCCCCTTTATAAACCAGAAGTCGGCCATATTTTTATTTTTATTTTTTTAAATGGCAAGTCCAGAAAATGTACATTACTGGGCACCAATGAGTTTGTTTTACTAATAATTGTAATTAAAAGCTGCACAATTTCATTTTTTTGGTTGAATTCTATGGATATGTCACGTTGTAATGCCCCATTTACACGAGAGCTTTAAATCTGATTATTTCATTCACAATAAAAATGTATTCTGCTTTAAAAAAGATCATGTAAACACTTGATTCGTAATGATTATTCAGTATTTTTGAGCTATAAAGCCACCTTTTAATTTAATAAAAAATCTGAGGTGGAGCACATGTCATACTAGCCATTTTTTTCAATATGTTTTTTATTCTGAATTAATTATATTTGATTTAAATTATTAATTCCGAATTAAGTTTTACGTGGAAAACACTTTATTTAATTTCGTTCAACATCTGGAGGTCGGGAAAGGTTCTGATTGGACACATACATATTTACGCCGGGAAAAAAACACAATCAGCAGCAACCGGCATTTTAGATTTTTCTCACCACTTTTGTAGTTATGTTCTTTAGCTTTGTTGTTCTCCTGCTTCAGCTGTTTCCACTTGTTTTTTTGATCCGTGCAGCATCTGTTCGTGAAGCCTCCTTTTTCAAACCTTTCCACTTCCTCTTTGAAAAGGTTTGTATCCACTCTTGTCATTATTAGAAGTTCAAAAAATTGTTTTGCTTCGAGAACAAAGTTTGCTCCGGGCCGCCGACTTGCAGAATGGCGACCCAACCTGCATGAACAACCAGAATGATTATTTAAGCTTAATAAGAGTTTACATGATTGTGGAATAAAGTAAATCGGCTTTAAAATGTGAATAAACCACCCACTTAATTAGGAATTAAGTTTAATTCCGAATAATCATTACGAATCAAGTGTTTACATGGTCAGAATTAATTTTTATTCTGAATGAAATTATTTTTAATCAGATTTAACGCTCTTATGTAAATGGGGCAATTGTGGAACATTCCAACGTGACATATCCATATAATTCAACCAAAAAAATTACATTGTGCACCTTTTAATTACAATTATTAGTAAAACAAGCTTGTTGGTGCCTATAATGTCCAGTAATGTACATTTTCTGGACTTTTTTAGATATTAAAATGCACAATTAAAACAGATGAAGAACTAACCCTTTACAGCAACGAAAACTATCACTATATTAAAGGTTTACTCTGCAACTTTTCTTGTGGAGGTTGACCATACTTGTCACCATGGAGATTTAATTGCTTTCCTTGCGTGTTTGACCTCACATTTATTCAATTAAAAAAAACAGGTGGGTTTATAGCTCAAAAATACCTCGAAAAACAGGCATTCTGAGTGTGAGCGGTGTCGCCTCTCCACAGATCTGACCTGTAACTTGGTCTAATTTGGTCAATGTAAAGGTAAAGGTTTAATATCGTCCCCTGAAACCTTCTAGACAATAAAAACATCTAACGGACCCTCCACCAGAAAAGTTACACATTTCAGCACCGTTCAAATCAACCGTAAAACACACTTGTTGTTGCCTGTAATACCAAGCACTGTACGTTTTATTTTCTGTACTTGGTTGGGTATTATAATACATCTGAGCCTGTTTCCGTGCTCTATTCGCAATCCTTTGTCCACTCCTGTATCCCCCTCAGTGCCCTAATGTTCCTGATGATAAGAATGGCCTATTCATTTGCAGTTTCTCGCTTGGTTGTAATGACGAAAGAAAGTCCACAGACATTGAATGAAAAACATCTATTTCTAAAGGCTAGCGGCAGCAAAGCACGAAGATAATTATTGATTTGAAATGAGAAAAGATAAGACTCAACCTTGAAGCGGCTACAGAACAGCATAATTAATGGACCAGTCTCCAGTCGGGACCGAGCGTTCACTGTGAGACGATTGTATTGATTTTAAACAGATAAACCCAGAACCCTCTGACAAACAGTTTAATTGGGAAGAAACAGCAAGGTCTTCTTCGCTTTTATTCTCCATTTAATTGTTTTTGTTTGTTTTATTTATGCATCTGGCCTAAGGAAACAATTAGCAACCGTGCCAAGGTGTTCGAAAGGGAGGTACACAAGAGACTGGTGTTTGAATGGCTTAGTTTGGCCGTCACGTCTCTGGCAACCCGCCCCAGGGCAACTATGGCTTACCTCTCCTAGGTCAGTAAAGAGGAGGTATTATGCAAAATCGACTTTCTGCAGCTTTGTATCGTGCATGTTATAACGCTGTTCCCTCGTAGGTAGGTTTTACGTCTGTTCGAACTCCCCTTACGGTTCGTTATATATGTGCAATCCTATTTAATCCTCAGTCCACAAGCCCCACACAGCAATTTTCCATAAATATACAAAAGCAGGATACAAAACAACACACTACAACTTCACAAACCTGATGCGATGTGCAGTACCGTATTTTTCAGACTATAAGGCGCATCTAAAATCTTTACAGTTTCTCAAAAATCAGCAGTGTGCCTTGTAATCCAGTAACCAGTAACTTATAACCTCGAACCGATTGGATGTTGTCCACATTAGTCTAATAACGTATTAGTGGGCGAGTCAGGAGGAGTAATATGTTGGCCACATATAGGGCGACTGTGCAACATACCGGTAGTTCTGCCGTGTGGTGTACAAGGACCCAAAATGCACCTGTTAAGAGACGTGCACCATGCAGATTTCAGGTTTTGTATTTTAGTGTTAAAACTGAACAATGTTGAGAGGATCCGGGCATGTTTGATGCCCAAATCACCAACTGTTAAACTTGTATTTTTGTGTTTGCTACAACTGAGAGTTATTGTAAATGACCTGAATAAAGTTCAATTTATCCGACACGCGTTTTGTTTCTCTTATTGTGCCTTATAATCCGATGCTCCTTATGTGTGGACAATGACACAACTGACATTATTTGATACTGCGCCTTATAATCCAGTGACTTTATAGCCCGAAAAATATGCTAGTTGTGTTCGTGAAATGCACACTGATTGTATTGCTCCAAACGGGGAGTGACTTAGCATGGAGAGCAAAATGTGAAACTCTAAGAGTGTGAAACTTTTTAAACATGGTGATTTCTTGTTTTTGGCAAATATAACATGTCTGTAATGTAAGGTAAATAACGCTATGGTGGATTAAATGACAATTAGCAAACTATTTTAGTCACTCGTATTACTACAATACCTTACTACGTCTGTATCACTGCCTGTGGGTATTGTAGTTGGTGTCGCCCATGTTTTTAGCCCTTTTCCTGCTAGCCAATGTGCCAAAATGATCGACTATCACGCGACACCACTGCTTTCACTTCACTAATATACTGAGTTATACTATTTACTGAATTCTTGCTCGAGGTTGTGTAGTGGAAGCACAGACTTTTTTTTTTGGAGACTGGTTCTCGGCGAGTGTTAGCGTTTAGCGGTTAGCGTCCATGTTTTTCTCCGAGCCGGACACATGAAACATAATAAAACGGTTGAACGTGATGTCATGTCCGAGATCTAAGTTGGATGGATAAACAAACACGGCATTAGCTCAATTTCAGTTCCACTTTAAAGGTGCTTCGTTTGGATGATCTGCCACTTGCTTTTCTCTTTTTCAATGTTATTTCTCTGACCTGTCATTTTCAGCTGAATAGTTTTAAATGTACCTTTCTGTACAGTGGCACGCACTAAAATGCATTGTTTTTCAAGGATTTCTTTTAAATACCTGAAATTTAGTAAATGCATTATTGCTAAGTTCTACTTCACTGTGCTCTATGGAAGTGTTTGTGCGGATGTTACAATAAATGATGAAGAATATATGATTTAAACTTTGCTAGAAAAGTAAACATTGCTTCTTTTATAGGTGCACTGTGTATGCTTGTCTCCATGGAGATGTTCTTGTTTCTATTGCTCAGGATAAACATGTATTCTTTCCGTGTGCAGGGTCACCGCTCCATAAGCACGACCTGTGACTTGATGGCGTCGCCTGCTTTTGTCCGCCGAGATTCATGTTTAATGTCCTACTGTGGGCTATTTCAGGCGCAGCAATAGCCTCTCCATGGAGACGAGCAGGTTGATTGCCCTCCACGGAAATGTTACACGGTGCAACTTTCAAATTACCCTCTAATACTCCACACAACAGCGTCTTACTTTAGTGCAGCTTCCTGTTACATGCAGCTTTTTCCCATTCACAAGATGTAGTGTATGTTTTGAATTGTTAATCGCTATGGCAACCGTCATGGACATCTGGCAACAGCAATAAGTACCTCGGCGTTACTGTGCACCTCATTGATGCTAGCTGGGAATTTCACTCCTTTGCTTTAGGTTTGCAGTTATGTCATTTTAAATTACACAATTTAAAACTACTTATGTTTGTCTTAAGAAACCTCTTCTAAAGGACTTACTTGTAGTGCACATATTCTGAATGAGCCATTTTAAGATTAATCAAGATTAATTTAAAAATTGCAAAGAGATTAATCTATATTAAAAAATAATAATCTATGCCCACCATTGCTTTAAACACATTTATCCAGCATTTATTCATTACGGGCGTTTCCATTCAAAAATACAGTAATTCCTTCTGTGAATAGGGGCGACTCCGCGGATCTGACTTGTAACGTTGCATAGCGCTGTAACCTGCTTGTCTCCCTCGTGATCGGTTTAATCTATACTGCGGAACATTCTAGACGAAGCCATTTTAAGATTAGTCAAGATTAATTTAAAAATTGCAATGAGATTAATCTAGATTAAAAAAAATAATCTATGCCCACCATTACTTTAAACACATTTATCCAGCATTTATTCATTACGGGCGTTTCCATTCCTCAAAAATACAGTAATTCCTTCTGTGAATAGGGGCGACTCTCCACAGATCTGACTTGTAACCTGCTTGTTTCCCTCGTGATCGGTTTAATCTATACTGCGGAACATTCTAGACGAAGCCATTTTAAGATTAATCAAGATTAATTTAAAAATTGCAATGAGATTAATCTAGATTAAAAAAATTAATCTATGCCCACCATTACTTTAAACACATTTATCCAGCATTTATTCATTACGGGCATTTCCATTCCTCAAAAATACAGTAATTCCTTCTGTGAATAGGGACGACTCTCCACAGATCTGACTTGTAACCTGCTTGTCTCCCTCGTGATCGGTTTAATCTATACTGCGGAACATTCTAGACAAAACGGTATAATTTCCATGGAGACAAGCAGGTGGCAGACCCTCCACTGGTAATGTTACGTGGCGCAGCTTTAACCGGACCTCTTCTGTCTTCGCCTGACCGCACACTGCACCATTTGATCAGGTTTCTAGTCCCTCTTTGTGACGGGTGCTTTTTAAATAAATGTGAACAGGCCAATTAAATAAAGACGAGGAGGAGGAGGAAGAGGTGATCATTACAAATTAGCCCCGCGCTCTAAAGACACTTAAAGAGGACTTGGCCTATTCACTCCAAAAGATACACATCCAATTTAAACCAATGATTAACTTCTTCCTCCAAAATCACTCACAGGGGCCCTCGTCTGCTCTTAGACGGACTTCAAAGCTCAACTGGAAGACTCAAACTGCCTCTACCCAGTTTGTTTCTTAATGCCTCTCGCCCCAATACAGATGTATTACGTTCAAACAGCTAATTCTAATTATAAAACGCTTTCTCGTCGGATAATCAGGAAGTGCGTCTTGTCGTGCTAGCTGTTTTTGGCTTTATCGCGGTCTTGGAAAGGTCTGAATAGCCCTTATAAATTCGTTCTTGTAAAAGATGAGGGTGATTTGGACCACTGTAAGCCATTTAAACGAATTTGTTCTGATTTTCAAGGTTTTAAGTGAAAAACCGGTACAGTACCTTTTAAAAGTATATCTTGTAGTATATTAAAGTTTAGCATTTCCTGCCTGTTATGTAAAGAAATGTATGAAAACGTTAAAATTGCTAAATTGCTTTGGCTTTTCTGAGTGATTACCATTATAGAATCAGTCAAACTAACATTTACTGTATATTTCTTATCATTGTGAGGAAGTGAAGGACATAATAGCAGTAGCCAGTACCTTCCTGCTTTGTGGTCAGCTGTAAAAGTGAGTTTAATTTAATCATAAATACGCATGCAGTGGTTTTTTGTCAGTAAAGTTTGTAATATCTGATATCCCAAGCAACTGCAAGCGATTCATAAAGGTCACTACAATTTCCATTCTAATCCAGTGTTATATTTTTATTATTGGACTACGTTTTTGCTATAATTTGTTTGCTATAATAATAAACGTACAGCTACGTTTTTGCTATAATTTTATCCTCAACGCAACATAATTAACATATTATTCCAGATAAATTGCCTGGAATTGCCGATCTCTTCTGAACTAAAGGTAAAAGTTCGACGTTGCTTTGAAAACTACACTGCAAACCCGATATATAAC
>JACN01006437.1:0-10320 GCA_000787155.1 Scartelaos histophorus | reverse complement strand
GAGGGGGCGGATGGTGCTGGGACAGGGCCGCGGGGCCGATCTGAGGAGAGAAGTTCCCCCCAAAGCCTGGGCTCACGTGGTGCGGGAAGTTCTGGAAAAGTAGAGGGCCATTGTTGGCAGATGCAGGGTTAAAGAAGCTCACATCTTCGTTGATGATGGTGGAAGGCGCAGGCGGGATGGCAGGTGACCAGTTGTTGAAACCAGTGAGGGAAGATGAGGTGGTGCTGGACTGGACCGGCCCCGTCCCCCCCAGGCCTGACTCTTGGTAGTCAAAGCCGCTCAGCACCGGAGACTCCAGGCGCAGCTTCTCTTTGCCATTACTGCCCTCAGAGTTTCCGTTCTCAGTTTTGGCCTCCTCTGAACGCGCTTTTTCCAAATCTGAAATGATTCCACCGCCACTTCCCCCGTCCTGGTGACTCCCAGGAGACAGCTGCTGCTTTTCTTGCGTTTCTTGCATTTCCTGTTGCTGTTGCTGCTGTGCTTTGGGCTTCTCTCCGAGGATTTCGTCCTGCACACTGCTGTGGGTGGCTGAGGTGGGGAAGAGCCAGGGGGAGCCTCCCGTGGAGCCATTGCCCGCGGCTGTGCTGCTGTTTATGAAGGCGGCGGGACTCTGCGACACATTCTGATGATGGTGAGGGGGCGGCAGGTGTGCGTGGATTCGGACCGGGAATGTGGACTTGTTGCCAGTGTTGTTTTGAACTAGGACTCCAAAGCCGTAATCCCCCATTTGTTTTCTCCCCCCACACACAAATGCAATCCCGTGATCGTTCAGACCTACAGAGACAAGAGCACATAGAAAGGCATGAGTTAGCAGAAAGCTTTAAGAACATTTTAGATAAAAATATTTGGAAACAAGCTGAAGATGAATCATTTCCGTGTAAGATAAAAGCTGTTTTTGTTGGAGCTATGCTAGTCCTTCAGTGATTTCTCAGACATATGATAATCACACAACACTGACAATGAATGAGCTCATTCTTCAACTGAACAATCTTCCCTTCTTACTCTGAGCTGTGGAGAAAAAAGCAAACCAGTTAACGTTACATCTCTGGCTAATTATAACCCCGTGACGTTGCCAACTTGTAAGACTACAGCTGAGCTTCTGGCAGCTCTAATGCTGCGAGTAACACTGCTGTGCGGGACCCACACATTCCTGACTTAAATACCCTCCACCAGTGTACAGACACACACTCAAATGAACCACAGCCCTGCCCTAGCACAGCATAGCAACACTAACACCAACAAACCACATGAATATAATTAATTATTAAGAACTAGGCACTAGTAAAGTCCTCATCCGCCAGTGACATACAGCTGAACATTCTGGCTTCAGACAGGTGTCACCTGACCCATAGGTTTTCCACAGCTTCATCAAATGTAGCTACTACATCTATCCTACTGAATGAACTTGTATTTAGCTATAAACACCCAGAGCTGCATTACCTACACCAGCCTAGCCTACACCCATGATTACGCAGATAGTCTCCTTCACCTTCTGCACACTTCAATGAGGCTATAGTGCAGTCAAATATGGCTCATCTGCTTCGAGTACTGGCCTGTTTTACAAATGGATTCATTGCAGAATCTAACGCATTTGTACAACAGTCTTTTTTTCAATCAGACAAATTGGGACAAGTGACCAAACATATATTTTGTAAGGACGTATTATAACTAGCTGGACATACAGCCTTCAGTTCAAAGATACAACTTAATGATACGAATTCGTAATGTTCCACCTACTTCTCAATTCAAGACACTGTCAGCTGACAGACACCAGCAAAAAGACTAAAGCCTAAATACACACACATATATGTACACATATATACAGCGTGATATAAAAGAACGACAAGTTCTCCGGTTAGAACGTATTTGCCAACGTTTATCTCTTAACTGTCGACCTTGTTTGACAGCTGTCACAAGATCTATAGTTTCTCTTCCACCTTTTAGGAGCTGAAAAACGACATCATTTTACATTAATTCGCTATGACATCGTCACGGGTGGCTTGACAGTCGACAGTCACACCCATTAGATAAAATAAAACATTTTCTTGTCAGTTTGGTGACGTTTTCAACCAATGCTAACATACGTTAGCACGTTAGCTCCTAGCCGTTAGCACCAGAGCTAGCTTTAGACTGGAAACTGGAGAATAAAAAGTCCTTTCACCTTCTACGATGTCTCTGCGGCGAGCCTTCCCCTCAGGGCTGAGGGCGAGCTGATGTCTTTAGGAGGAACACAGCAGGCAAACCCTTTGGACGATGGAAAGACTGGAGAGCTGACTCGTACAGTGCAGTCTTTTTTTCTCCCTTCTCCTGACGTGTCCTGCCTGCTCAATGACACGGCTCCCTAATCTGGACTAAAGCATTAAAATAGATTTATGGCAGCGCGTCAACTACACTTGTCTGCAGCTGCGTTACAAGCCTTTTTCGATCGGTTTCATTGTCCGCTTGATTCCGTTATATTTTTATCTCTATCTTCCCAACAGAGCCAGCCTATTCCTGTGCGCTTCTTGGCTGCCCCTGTCTCCTGAAACCGACCGCGGCCGAATGACAGCGAGAGATCAGCCGAGGCACGCTTCCGCCTCTAACCCCGCCCTCTTTGGCAAAAGCCCGCCCACAAGGGCCACACCTCGGCTTCAGATTGGTCCAGTACCGTTAAGCCCCGCCCTGGTATTTACTATTTAAAGCCCACGCACCAATGATACGCATGGGTAGACGCTACGCACTGCCCACTGAGGTCAGAAATTAAAGCGAAAAAAATCTCTATACCGTGGTGCTGTCCTTTCACGACGCGAGCAGCCGGTATCAGGTCGTGAGAAAACTGAGATACCCAACCCCCCTTCGCAAAGAGAGCTAAGTGAGTCTCAAAAAGGGGAGCAGAAAGAGCATCCTTGCCCGGGCTTTTATCTCGTGCCCCGTTGCTGTAATGTGGAAATGAAACGAGGAAGGTATAATAGCTGGTTTTGTTCTTTTGTTCTGATCTGCGTGTATCTAGTACTTCTCAGCTAAAACCAATTTAAAATGAAAACTCCTCATTACCAATTCAGCTCTGATTCATCCTTCATCCCCTATTTACATTATGGCATTATACTTTATATGCAAACACGTCGACTACATCATTTGCACTAGTCAGCACTTACTTTGCATTACAGCTGCGCCACTGCCAACGAAAGTAATACTTATTTAGCCATAAGCCTGAATATATCTGATTTAAAGCATGGCCAAAACCCTGACCAGAATCACTATATGGGTCATTATACAGAATTACTGGATTCAACCATACTGCATTAAAGGGCCCATATGCTAATTTCTGATCTATGTTATAATGTTGTTTCCTCATTAAAACAAATCTGGAGTTGTGTATTGTCGTTTTGTCATTTACACACGTTTAACACAAAAGCCCTGCATATATAGGCTGATTTCATCTCTTAAATAGAAAACACTTTATTCCACATTGTGTCGTGGTAATACAGCAAGTGTTCCACGGTGTTTTTAAACTCCATACACCTTCACTCGAATCTTCTGGATAAATGCAGCCAATCTTTATAGAACAAAATGGGAAAAAGTAGCTGTTCGCTTGAAAACTACAGCTCAGAAGTTGGAACGGAGCATTTTGAGCTTTGGAGATGTGGATGGACCAATAATAAAAGTTTACTTAAATATGAGAATGAAACACAACACTTTTCTGGGTATGTTTTTGAGGAGGTATTCTAACATGGCTAAAAGATCAGAAAAATCGACTTTGCATACAACAGGACTTAAATTAAATAATTGAAACACATTCAAAGCTAGAGTATGGAGGGGGAGTATATTTTTGTACTATTTACTTATACACACAGGAACTTGAATTGGCCCGATGTTTCATACAAGTTAATAATAGATCAGAGTGGTATTTGTTGAATAAATGCAAGGGGTGCATTTTGTAAATTGTTTAGCTTTATTAAAATACTTGGCACTTGGAATATCTTGGTCTTTTTGCTAGGTTGGAAAAATTAGATCTTGTCTTTATCCATAATCAAGGTAGCACAGTGAAGTGATTTTACAAGGGTATGAAATAAGTGTGCTCATTCACCTCAGCTAGGCTTCATCTGGTTACATTTTTCTACACTGCCTTCTGTTAAGACACACTAAATACCTTCAAGCATGCATTTTATACACATTATTGAATTACAGGCTATATTTTAATTACATTTAATTAGCTTGTGTAATCTGAGTAATGGTAAACTTAACAGAAAAACACAGAACATACTGTAATATAAGATGCTGAAATGTTAGGACAGTCAGTTTGCGTGTTTGTTGAACAACCTGAGGGGAGATTTGCCCTTTTGTCCGTTTTCATATTGCATCTCCTAATGTCTCCTATACATAACATAATTAGCTCTATTGGTGCAGTACATTAATTTGATATATTATTCATGTGTGGCTGTGAATTAGATAAACGTCAAATTCACAGTAGTCACAGTTCAAATATTAGATAGCAACGCCAGATAAATAAGCACAATGTAACTTTTTATATGAAGGATCTAATAACTGCTTATCTCCATTGTGATGTTATTTCTTTGCCAAAATTGTTACGCATTATGGCATTAATCTTGTCTATCATGAAAACAAGCAAGAGACACCATCAGGTCAAGTTACAGATCAGATCTGGGGGAGAGGTGACCCCACTCATAAATTAATGTATATTTTAGTGACAAAAACACATGCAACTGAAAAATACAATAAGAAAAATTAAGTTATTCAGAAGTGCTCCTCTGTGTTTTTAAAGTCCACACACTTTCCTAAATTCTATATGACAATATGATGAACAAGATGGACATTACTTAACAAAAATGTTAGGCTACTAACTGCATAAAAGTTAGTGCTTAAATATGTATAATTGTAAGTAGTGACATTGTATTTTACTCTTCCAAAGGGCTGACCTCTTCTGCAATAGTAAAAAGAGAATTCTGTGGTAAATACAGTGCATGTCTTACCTAATACCTCTGTTTATGGTTATACAGCTGAGACCTTGGGCAAGACACTACACACAACATTTTTACATAAATGAATGTGTCATGATGCACAGAATAGAACCGCAACAATGTCCAACTGTCACATGACCACCGGTAGACCCTGCATTAGATCTATCACCATTTCCCGTTTCAACGTTGTGTTTCATTCTACCCAAGGCGACGTGCATTTGTCCCCAAGCTGTAGTAACACTGTACAATATATCTGATATTGCTGACAGGCCCCGACTTCACCCATAGGTCCAGATCCCCAGATGTGTAGCTCCTTCCCCCTCATCATGTGCCCAACTGTCCCCTATCTAACTCTACGTCCTTGTGTGTGTCCTTCTATCTCGTATGGTCATTATCACCTGGGGGTCATCAAACAGCTTTGACTCTGTCTCCGTAGCGACCCTCCTTTGGCAGCGGGACACGGGGCTGCAAATGGCTATCTAATAAATCTGTCACTTCCAGTCCAGCTGCAGCCGAGTGATAAATTAGGGAATGGGGAGTTTGTGTTGGTAAAATGTGTACAGAAAGGATGAGCAGGTTAGCAGAGGTGGACACGCGTTACACAGGCAGGTATTGGCAGGGTGAGGAAGTAACCCGCTTTAAGTAATCCGATTAAAAAATAGATTACAGATGTCTGATAGTGACACTATTCACATTTAGGCTGTAAAGCAGTGTAAATGCGGGATAAATATCAGGTCTTAAGTGACCGTAAAATTGAATGCGCTGCAAAAGTTAAATCAGAGAATTGGATTTTGCATCACATTTCCAGAGAATAGGCTAAATAAACTGGAGAAGAAATCTTAATGGGTGCTATTAGTTTTCCAACGCAATGGCCATCAAGCATGCAGTATCTCCATATCCTCGACTTTTTAAAGGTCCTATTGCATAAAAACGACTCTTGTGAGCTTTAAGCCATATTATAAAGCTGTTACTTCCTCAAAAACAAACAAACAAACAAAATGTTTTTTTTTCCATTTGCGAGAAGAACTAAATACATGTTTGCATGCATGAATAAAACAAAGGACAACTCCAGTTTTGTTTGCGATGAGGAAACAACATTATAACAGATCAGAAAATAGTGAAATACAGGCTCTTTAATTAGCAATAATTATAAGCATTACTCAGACAAACTGCAATATCTCTTATGTGAGTCCTGGGGCTTGTATTGGGCCGTGGATCTCTTAATAAATGTAATTCAATTAAAACATGCCATAGATAATGTTTATACAATGTAGTAACATAGTTGTCCTCAGGTTTAAAGCAGCTGTGGTAGGCTCCTATGACCCTCCTGTGACCCGCAGAGAATTGAACAAAAGAAAAATAAATTAATGGGCATGATGAACTGTCAGGAGAATAGTTCAATTTACTTGGTATGGCCTTGTAATCAATATATTGACATCATATAGGTTGTGATTCGTTATTGCAGACCACATATGAATCCTGTACATTAACATCATTCTTATAATGGCAGATTGTGCGATGAATTGTTTGTACCTCTGCATTTGTCTTTGTCAAATTAAGCTCAAATTGAAATGAAGTATATTGTTAATCATTTGCAGTTCGTATCATTATTTTCTTAATCAAATATACAAATTGGATATTGTCTTGCTATTACAGGCTAATGGAAAAAATAGCTTGTTTCATTATAATTTCATCGGATATCATCAATCATCAGCCATCAGAAGCTCACTCTATATTCTGAACTGGAGTTGTACCAGGAAGGGCAAGCAGGAACAAGAATATCATATGAATAATGAACGGCAATTATAGTCTGGTTTAGAACTAGTTTTATCCTAGTTTAGAAAAGGTGTTGTCTTGTTTTAGCTCTTTTTGCCAAGTCAACACTAGACTAAGTTGTGTTGACTATTTAATGTTAATATTGGTTTAAGAAATACTAACCTCACAATAATAAAACAATTATTTTTGAGCATCAATATTTATTGTGGTTACTTTTTAATAGTGGGGAGCTCTTTGATATTTTTCTGTTCCAAGATTAGATTTGAGCTGTAGAGGGTTGAATAAATAATTTCTATGTGTCATTATGAATACAAATTAACTATTAAAGTGTTTCATTCTGCTATTTATGTATTGCAGTTCATGTTTTTAACTGTATTTTATATTTAGAACATTTTTTGGAGATAATTCTACTCTTGGGTTATTGTGTCAGTTAGTTTTAATATTACTGTTTATCGTCATTTTCTTCAGCAATGTATCGCTCTTCAGAATTTGTTACCGTGACAGGCCCACCAACATTTCCATCTTCACAAAGGCCAAAATCTTAAATATCACATCTAAGTAACTCTATCTGTGTGCCTTTCCAAAACAATATTTTTCATGCAAACGTAGGTTAAATTCCTTGCCAACTGTACTTGTTTTTGTTCTATAATTACAATAAAACTTAAAGGTGTATTGTGCAACTTTTCCACTTGCTTGTCTCCATGCAAATGTTATTGCTTTGCCTGGAATGTTCCATGGTGTGACATTAAACATATCCATCTAGCTTTTGTTCATTATGGGTGTTTCTATTGCTCAAAAATCCACAGATGTGACCTGTAATCTACATAATTTGAAGCTATAAATTGAATCTCTTCCGTGGAATAACATCTCCATGGAGACCAGTAGGCCGCACAACAAAAAAGTTGTGCAATGCATCTTTAAGTGGCAAAAATAAATAAATGAATCCCCCCCACCAAAATCTTAAAATACACATATAGATTAAGATTATACATAATTAGCTGTACCATACAAAAGACGCATTTTAATCATGTAACTTACACAAACAAAGCTGTTTAAGTGAATTGTTAATCAGTCTCTCGGGGCGCAGAGTCAGCGGGAGGAAGGAAAAAACATTTGATAGTTTCACATGTGCCAAAGCAGCCTTGCACCACACTGTAACATAGGGCCTTATTATTCACAGTGGGGTGGAAAATGGCGAGTGGCGCTTGTAGTGTAAATGGATTTCTAGGACAGAATAACCGGTCTTACTGGCCTCAGACACCAGGCAACACCCAGCTCTGTGCCTTTAGCTTTCACTCTGTTCCCAACGAATACACATTCAGGTTCATCTAATAGACTGTTTTCCCAATAGTAAGTGAGAGCTCAATAGTGGGAGGGTGGATTTTTGGGGGTCGCCGTAACCTCTCCAATTTTACCAAAGCAATATGTGTCACCAGTTCGGCTGCTTTTTACTATTCGGAACAATGGTTTGAATTGGTCCCAGTGGATTTGACTAGGGTTTGCAGAAGGCAGAGCAAAAGGATGCGGAATAAACTGACGAACAGAAAACAGAATTAGATATTTATATAGCGCACCCATTTTATATAATGCATTACAATGGATGGAATGTGATCAAGGCCAATGCTCAAAGGGAGTGGATTACAGAGCTGTTTCACTGGACAGTTAAATGTGTAATTAATTAATACGTTGCATTTGATGTCATTAACATTCCCTGGAGGCATAATGCTAACCGTAGGCACTGATCTGTCTGAAACTCTGTTAGATTTTGTAAGTAAAAAAATTATTTTGAATTTTTTCTTGAGTTTTCAAGATTCTCTTTTTTGACAGCGTTTGCTAACATGTGCATTGAGTCTCCATGATAACCGTTGAACAGAGATATACCCCCGTTGTGATGTCACTGCAAAATATCGATAGGCATGGCTAGCAAGATGACATACAGTATAGTGTTATTAGATGTTTTAACACAACCAGACAGCCTAAAAGATTTATGCAGTTTCTCTGTAAAGTGAATATTAACCACACATATGGATATAGGCTGAACATGGCGCGACATCTATGAAATACCTATATAAATAATACCTTGATTACACGTTATTTATTCAAGTGCTCAAAACAGATGTGCCGTAAACTAATAAAGGCATTTTATTTTAACCAGTGAGTGCCTTGGATTTTTTGCATCTTTATGCTCAAAACAGATATTTAAAGCTGTTTTTTTCTAGAGCCACAGCTGCCCAGGGACTGACAGATGGAAACATGGCTGCCAATCTGCACCTTTGACCCTTTGAGCACCACCGTCCAGTCATTCACACACTACATTCATACAAAATGTAAGGTCTTGCTCTACGACACAACGGCAATATCCTGGTCAGAGCAGGCTTCAAACCGTGAACCTTGTGGATCGAGGGCCACGCCAATATTATTATGTTTGCCTAAAAGCACAGCGACCAGAATTGGACAAAAAAACACCACACATCACGCAGCAAGTAGCCATCTGGGAAAGGATGGTGATTCGGTTGGCATTTTGAAATGTCGCAACATGTCAGGAAACATGTTCAGATACATTGATCTAAAAACTTAATTAAACCCAACATCCAATAGTTACACAGTGTACTATATCTATAAACTTCTATATTAACAATAAACAGGAACACTTACTGTATTATAATTATTTTTGGTGGCCAGGCGTTAAATAGCCAGTTTTTACCATGTGTTTTCTTTTGGCAGTGCGTCGGCAAGTCTGTGTTCTGCCATCGCGGCCTGGATAGGTGCTATGAATAAACCATGAGTCCATTAAAAAATTAATTGCCTCTTTCTTAGCCATAATTACGGTGCAATTCGTCCCAGTGGGAATTAGAAAGTGCCAATACAAGACCTTCTCTGTGAAACGTGTGAAAAGATTTTTATCAATTTAGATCTGGTGAAACTCAGCAATGCGTTGGTGACATTTGGGAAATCTAGATGCTACGATGTTTGCGCTTGTTTAAATTACGGCGTTGTTAGCATTTCTCATGTAGGGAACCATTTTCTATTTGTTTGACCTATGAAATATTCAGGAGGTGCACCATGATGTTGTTAGCAAAATGGTGCAGACATCCTCCATGTGTGGTTTATGTGACACCAGGACCCCGGGGTGACAGGTGAAGAGGGGAGGAGGGCTGAAATTAGGCTGAACAAACAACTGAAGATGGAAAAAAGACAAAGGCACTTAAAAGGTTTTTTCTTTTTTTGTGTAAGGATATATTCCACAGTACAGCAATTAGAGATCAATCAATATGGGTCTTTACAGTGCCAATACAATACTGATACCAATTGTTTAGAATATAAAGCAACAGGGACAATTTTGAGTTTTTTCCCAAATGATGTGATTTAAATTGACTACAAACTCGCCTCAATTCCTTTTTTACCACAAAATAACTCTGACGTCATGTTTTATGCAGCCATCGCTTTGTATTAAAGAGCAGATTGAGATTTAAGGCTGATAGCCAATATGCTAAAAAGTCCAAATATCAGCCAGATATATCGGTCTAGCGCCAATAGCAATAACTTTAAATCTTCATGGAGACAAGCAGGTTAGTTTTTAACTTGA
>KN511926.1:0-23679 GCA_000787155.1 Scartelaos histophorus | reverse complement strand
AGCGGCCTGCGCTTTCCTCCTCCACCTCAGGCTCCCCCAACCGCCACATAGCCCCAGCACGCTCAGGGAAGTTTGCGGGGAGGGACTGGTACTATGGGGCTGTCACTAGGCACCAGGCGGAGTGCATCCTCAATGAGAGGGGGGAGGAGGGAGACTTCCTCATACGGGACAGTGAATCATCGGTGAGTCAGGACCTCAACACACTTTGACGTTCAATCAATGTAAAGACTTTTCATTTGATATGCTGTTGGCAGAAATCAACAGTAAACACTACCTACCTACATTGCCTACTATACTCATGATCATGCCCATGTAGTACATATATTAGAAACTTTGTCTTTTTAGTGTTATTTATATGAAATTGATAAAGCAAAGTTAAATCTTCAGTGCAGTGAGATAAATAATTGAGCGCTTAGTGCACACTGCCCTCTGCTGGTGGGATTGCGTGCCTCTAACCTATTGTCTTTTGTATCTGTTGCAGCCTAGTGATTTCTCCATCTCCCTGAAGGCGGCTGGCAAGAACAAGCACTTCAAAGTGCAACAGTCTGAAGGGGTGTATTGTATTGGCCAGCGCAGGTTCAACTCTATGGAGGAACTAGTAGAGCATTACAAGAAAGCCCCCATTTTCACCAGTGAACATGGGGAGAAGCTGTACCTGGTGAAAGCGCTGCTGTGATAAAACCCTCCTTTTACTACACTGGATCTGACACAATTCTTAAGTCACTCCCGTCTTAACAAGCCTTAGCCTTGGACCCTGAGTGAAGGGGAGTGTGTCCTCTCCTAGGTTTTGTTTTTCACACACAAATTGTATCTAGTGCCCTCCAGTGGAGACTCACAGAATTTGTGCTTGGCCTATAAAGCTACTGGAAATCAAGGACTGTGTGAACTTACAGCCACATCCCTGCACTAATTTGTCTCTTTTGTTTTGGGACGGTGACTAGATCCACTACAATAGACGCCTCCAGGGCCTTGTGGGGGTGGAGCTCTCATGATGTCATCCATAATGTCCATCTGCTTCAGTGCACATTTAAGTTACACCATTGCTCTTAATCCACATCAGAACAGGGACATAACCTCCTTGGACCTTACCGTGATGTCTCCTGTTCTGTTTCAGCCATGTTTTATTTTTTGCTTTTAAAAGATACTAAAATACCCTTTTCTGAGCTGTAGATTTTTCAGATCTCTATAGAGTGAATAATCACAAATGATTTCACAAAGTGACCAGTTACTCTTGCCTTTTACCTCCTGTTTTTTCATTGATCATCTACATGATTTCTCTACTTTTATGCCATCAAAGCCCATCTTGTCTATCTTTTCACAATCTAGGATTGTGAAAGCAGTTTCCCTCTTCTATTTGGAGAACTGTTGCAATAGAGGAAATGTTAGTAGAGTTTGAATGTTTCAGTGTAACCAAATGTGCCACTCTGTCCCCATACTGCCGGCTTCATGTCGGCACTGCACCCATTAAAGTTCCATTTATTTCCATGCGCTTTACAATGGATCACAATCAGTATGTCCCAGTATATGTCTGTGAACACACCAGGACTGAAGAATGATTGAACATAGTAACATTATCGCCCCTACAAATCAATAGAAACTTGTTTGTGTTTTTGTGATAATATGATGAGCCTTTACAGGACATGTTGATTCAGACACTAAAATATAACTTTAAAAATGAAATGTTTACCCTACTTTACATTATTGCCCATACAAAGATCTGGATGCTGAACAATTATTTATTATGGCAAGCTGGCTTTCACTGTTAATAACCAAATACACTGTCACATGGGTTGTAGTAATAAAAAACCTACCAAACATTTGATTCTGTTAGTACATGTGTTTACCAATGGAAGTGTTGATGGTGGTCTCAGCTTTTATATATCTGAATGTTATTGAGCATTGTTATTTAATTCTTGTCTCCACTGTATGTATATAATCAAAGGTGCATATATGAGATGATGAGATCCAACAATGGTACTGTACCTCCGACAATGATGAGAATTTAAATACATTTGTTCAATAAAATTTTTGAAGAATACAAAGAACATGAGTTGTGTGCTTTTTGTTACTGTTACTGGGCAGTGGAGTTTGGTTTGTTTTTTTTGTTTTTTTTCCCAAATCAATATGACTGAACAGTTTTGTGTGGCAGCACATTTTTGTTTAAGAGTTTACAATAAGGTCATCTACATCACACATGTGACACTTTGGTGTTGTTTATGAGTCTAAATTGCTCCACAAAAAAAAAATGGAGCAAAAATACAAATAGAATTTTGGATGGGCTAGTACTTCTACCGTGATGCCACTAGGGAGCAGTCTGCAGCTGTACTTTTGTGCATGTGTTTTTTCACAAAAAAGTGAAGTATGAAACTGACCAACTGTATTTACTGAGGCTTTCATTAAAGAAAGCAGGTTACCTGCTAACTGGGTCTAAATGTGCACATTAATAAACTTAATATACTTGTTGACCTGTTCATCTAATTAAATAAAAACGAACAGAGAATATGAAAGCTGAATCAGTCAAACGGAGGCCCTTGCATGTTGTCAGGGTCATTGTCTGGGTCAACTTTTATCTGATGTCTTATCGAAACAGAAAAAATGGCCTTCCCAAACAGCAGTGCGACCTTATCAGAGGCAGACTCCACGTTTCTGCACTGACGTGAAACCAGCCACTGAGGAAAACTAGGAGATTGATGTTTTTTGTCTGGACGGAAGTGAGTAAATAAGCAGCAGCCTGTGTGTGGCAGAGCTGTAGGTCTGCTTAAATGTTTTAAAATGCTGTGAGGAGGGACAGGATGGCCTAGATTTATAATGCACCAGGGATAGATGGGATTTCTTGGAGGTGGCTAAAAAAGTTTGTTGGAGAACATGTGTCGCCATCTGGCTCAAAAGAGGATACAGCTGTGGTAAATAAGAAGTGCTAAAAACAGCCCGGGGGGACTTCTGATCTATACTGCCAATGACATGACATGGACCCAGTGAATTGACTTTGCTTTGCTTTCCGGTGACAAAAACAAGTCCAGTTAAATCATTTACTTGTAAAATTGGAAAGTAGACAGGCTGTAAGGGTGTGATAGCATCTTAGTTATTGAATATGTTTCTTTGATCTGTTATAAAGTAGTTTCTTCATCACAAACATACCTGGCACTATATGACACCACAAGGCAGAACAGAACATGTTGAGCTTTGGAGATGCAGATAATAAGGGGTCATTCAAACATGTGGCAATGACACAAAACAACTCCAGGTATGTTTGTGAGAAGGTAACAACATTATAACATGGATAAAAGGTCAAAGCTCAGAGTCAACTCTGTACAATAAAGAACCTTTAAACAGATTGATTTTCCTATTCATTAAAAAAATAATTTATGTCCTTTTATAATCTTTCAATACAACTAATTTTATATGCACTTCTTTACCAATGACTGCTTCATTCTTTTTCCTTTACAGACTGAAATCAGAACTGCATTTGATTTGAAATTACTTCTTAAGCTACAAGGCTTTGCACCCAAGTTACAGCCTTGGGCACATAATAATCACAGCACATCGCAGGACTCTGGAAACCTGAAGAACCAGACTGATGATTGACGCTTGTAGTGTAGGTGATGCTGGATTAGATATAAGGACAGTATACACACACACACACACACACACACACAGTGCCTTTAAGTGCCAATCTATTTGTGAGGCCAGATGTATTGATTGTGAAATCAATGTATACCTCCATTACAGTATAATCAAGCATAAGTCTGTGCATCTGCACATAGGACTAACGGAAATGCTTTCACCTCACACTTTCACTCCTGCGTCTTTTCAAAAATACTTTTAAGGTGACTTTAGACGCTGGGATTTGAATGGATAATGTGATGTGGCACCGCATTTTCTCGCAACACACTGAAACACATTAGCTTGTTAACAAAAAATACCACAATTTTTTATTGAATCTTTCCACCAAAGAGCTAGCAGACCACAAAAGATGACTACATCAGTGATTATAAAGCACAGGAAAGCCATGCACTCCATTTGAACTCAAAAGCACTCTGCCTCGACGCTGTCTTAGAGCCAGTCACACTAATGTCAAAGTCAAAAATCACCTGACAAAATGCATAAGAGCAGATAGTGACTGTGCAGTGAAGAACACATTATACACATGCACATGTATTATGTGAGGTAGGGGTACAAACACATTGATTTATTGTGATATTAAATTTGGTGAGTATTTCTTGGTATCTTTTAGCTTTATATGTGTGTGTGTGTGTGTGTGTGTGTGTGTGTGTGTGTGTGTGTGTGTGTGCACGTGCGTGTGTGTGTGCGTGTGTGTGTGTGTGTGTGTTACTTTCACTATTTTCACTACAGTAGGAGTACTGCACTTAACATAAGTAGCTCTAATGTAGCTCTAATGCTCTAATGTCTAATGTCGCTAAAATGTATTTAATTCTTAAAAAACATGTATGTCTATGAGTATAATGTGCAGTGATTCTTACATGTATCACCATAACATGAATCGTGATTGTATCGTGAGGCGTGAGTCAAAAATCATAACAAACCATGAGGGACCCTGTGTTTTCCAGCCCTAATCTGAATTGGAGCTGTTTGCTCACTCACCTGCAAGTTGGTGGATTGACCCCGATTCCTCCAGTTAATTCTGTTCCGTGGGCAAGACACCACAGTCAGGTTGCTCCCAGTATCAGAGCAATGTGTGCATGAGGCTCCAGGGCACCCTACCTGTGTGGGTTCAGTGCATAACGGATTCTCGGGGATTGTGTGATTCTGAAAGCATGAACAACCTTTCAGGAGCTGTGACCAGCAGCAGCCAGACTCATGTTCACATGTATGACTTTAGTATGGTCTAACAGACACATCGAAATACTGTATTCCAGCATCTCTAAAAATTGTGTCTCCCTTTGACCAGTTAGAAGCTACATGTGACGTGGGAGTCAGAAGGAGCAAACCAGCCCAAGGCAAGAACTGAATCCAAACTGCTGCTTTCTGTGACCTTGTGCACCCTCTGCTCCTCCAAAAAACATTTTTAGAATCATTATATGTACAGGCACCTCTTAGCAATGAGAGAGATAAACATACACAGATTTGTAGAAATCAGGCCTTGTATAAAAATGCTCCTATTAAACAATTTAAAGCTATATTTTAGCTTTTAACACCAACCATCCATCTTCTTCTGCTTATCCTGGGCTGGGTCATGGGGGCAGCAGTCTAAGCAGGGACTCCCAGACTTTCCTCACCCCAGACACTTCCTCCAGCTCCTCTGGGGGAACCCCGAGGTGTTCCCAGGCCAGGAGACATGGTCCCTCCAGAGTGTCCTGGGTCTTCCCTGGGGCCATGCCCGAAACATCTCCTGAGGGAGGTGCCCAGGAGGCATCTGGAACAGATGTCCAAGCCTCAGCTGACTCCTCTCGATGTGAAGGAGCAGCAGCTCTACTCCAAGCTCATCTTGTGTGACTGAGCTCCTGCGGAGGAAACTCATTTTAAATGCTTGTATCCACGATCTTTTCCTTTCGGTCATTACCCAGAGCTCATAGGTGAGAGAAGGAACGTAAAAATCCGTTAAATCTACAGCTTTGCCTTTCGGCTCAGTTTCACCACAACGGTCCGATACAGTGGCTGCATCACTGCCAACGCTGCACCGATCCACCTGTCAGTCTCATGCTTCGTCCTCATCTCA
Source organism: Scartelaos histophorus (assembly GCA_000787155.1). Lineage (NCBI taxonomy): Eukaryota > Metazoa > Chordata > Actinopteri > Gobiiformes > Gobiidae > Scartelaos > Scartelaos histophorus. The sequence continues at coordinate 18,002 of KN511926.1, read as the reverse complement.
CTCATGAACAAGACCATGAGATACTTGAACTCCTCCACTTGAGGCAGGGACTCTCCACCCATCCACAAAGGGCAACCCCCGCGTTTCCAGTCAAGAACCACGGCCTCGGACTTGGAAGAGCTTTTAAAACCACATTCTGCTTATTATTTTTGAGTGCAGATATGCAGATAATGCATTGTCATTTTTTTCTTTTGTAGAGGCAGGGGCAGCAGTGAGATAACTTTAGACTGCACTGTGCTTTATGTCTGTGTAATCCCTAAGTCATCCAGGGAGGATCCATAGCAATAAATAAATAAATAAAATAAAAATATTTTTTGTCAACTGTCAAGTTTTTTGTTTTTTTTTTAATAAATACATTTTAAATGAATACATTTTACAGCTCATCCAAGCTGCTTCTTCAGCTTTGGTCAGATTTCTGGTGCACATGACCATACATTTGCTTAAAGGGAGGAGCTACATTGAAACTAACACTAACAGTTTCTAGGTCAAGTGAACCACACTGTATGAGTCATACAGTGGGTGAACTATGCTTGGGTCATACAGTATGACCCAAGCATAGTTCACCCTCAGTGTAGTTCATTAGAGCTACAGATACAAGAAAACACGGAGGTGTGTTAGTTTCCCTGTAGTTTCAGTGCAGTTAACTCCTCCCCTCAGGCAGTATAAGGCAGTGTCCAGCAGCAATCTGACCAGAACTAAAAAAGCACTTTGGAAAAGATACGAAACGTCCTCACTCAAAAAAAAAAAACCTTTGTCCAGTTAAAAGAATTAGATGTTTATTTTGCTACTGTATTCTGTGATTATAAACGTAACTTATTACAATTAGGCTTCATGTCTACAGTAACCTTATTTACAAGTAGCCATGTTTAAAAAATCTATTGAATCTATTTTTCATAGACTTCACTGTAGCGGAAATAAGTCTATTTTGTGTTTTCAAGGTAAATGTAGCCTGTATCTATTCATGAATGTTGCCTTTTTCTTTTAAAGTTAAGGTATTGCATTTGCTTCAGAAGAATGTTCAAGATATAATTAGAAGATGCCACTATATTGTATTTAACAAATATGCTTTAGGGGCCCAACAAAGGCAAAACAGCACTGAAAAAACCAACCTCGTTATAACACGTGTCTGGAAGGTGAAAAAGGAAAAGGAAAGGCAATCACTGTGCGATAGAAAACGTCGTGTTCTGAGTCAATTTCGCTGCACATGTTCTGTGTCACCTCAGTCCCTTTAAGCCGCGCTCACCTTAAAGAACAAATACAAAGAAAAAGTCCTAAAAGCGGGAGCCCCGGCGCGGGCCACGGCGCACAGGGACGCGCCGAGCCCAGGTGCGCAGAGCGCGCGTCCCCTTCGCACCTCCCCACGGCCACTCCTGTCCCCAGACCCCGATCACCTTGAAAACTCACATCAAGACGTACAGCGCCCACGGCCACGGCAATAGCTTCCTCCAAGTCTAATTAGGAGCGTCTTTTATTGCATTTTCACAACACGATAAACGCAACGGGACATTTTACACCTACGAGCGGAAGGAGGTGTCAGGAGTGGAGCTATTTCCAGAAGAACACACGCTGGTCTCACGGTGGCAGGTGCTTGCAACAAGTCCTATTACACATATGAGCCAGTGATGGCAAGAACAAAATACAATCATGTATTTTGAGCTTACACAACACTGAATACCTGTATTAAAGTGTATTTTGTAACACTTCCAGTCTGTCACATGAGGCAATCAGTTAAAGGTGCATTATGTAACATTTCTGGTGCACGAGTTTGTCAGTTACTTATCTTCATAAACATTGCTTCTCACGCTCTGAAATGTTTCTCACTTTTCTCTTGCTCACAGCATGTGCACCACATCCTCCACTTTTTTACTGGTGTTTTAGTGATACAGAACATTTTGAAAAGCACACGTTTTTAACTGTATGGTCTCGCTTCTCCACAGATCTGACTGGTAAACCCACCACCTCCCTCTAGTAAAGTGGTATATTTATACTATACTGTGGAACATTTATGGCAAAGCACTAACATTGCTATGGAAACAAGCAGGTAACGGATCATCCAACAAAAAAGTTACACATTGCAGCTTTAAGCATTTTCTTTCACTAACTGGAGGAGGATAAACTATACAAATGCACAACTCAAATGCACTCAGTTCAGTTTTCTATTTTTCTCACTAATAATGTGCAGTTTGAAGCCTTAATAGTACTGCATGTATTCTTTTGATTTTATATTGTGATACTGTATTCTGAATTCCACAAAATGAAAATGTAACTGTACCAAAACACAAATTAGCTTTCGAATAACACATTCTCGGTGCATGTGTTCAGTTACTCCCCATCACTGGTAAGAGCATTATTCTGTGAGAAGAGCATCATATCACTGTGGTAGAACATCAGACCTTGGCTTTGAATGAGACGCACAAACACGGATTTCACAGATGTTTGTGCCCTATAGAAAATATGAGTCATCTATTTATCCACTCCAGAGAATATTATTTTCAGGTCAGTGTGCTGAGTGGAGAGGAACCAAGCTCTATGGAAGACTTAAAATAGGTCCAAAAGTGCATTTCCTCTTCAGCTTTGTCTAAAATAAGCTACCTTCTCTTTACTGTGTTGTGTAACAGTGGCACCCACGAGATACTAATTTGCATTTAATAAAACCATACATCTCCTGTTACTGCGCTACCTTTTTTTTTTGAGTGATGCAATATGTTCTCATTGACACAGAAAACACAGGGGGAAACTTAATCCTTCTGAGTATCATGATTTTACAGGGGCGATTTTCTGATCCATGTTATAATCTTTTCTCTTTATCACAGACCTGGAGTTGCGTTTTGTTTCATTCACACAAACCCTGCACATTTGGATCATTTCAAACCCGGAATAGCCGATCTCTACGGACCTAAAGGTAAAAGGGAGCTGAAAACTACCGCTTCATGACATCACAAGGTGGACAGAGCATTTTGGGCTTTGGGGATGTAGACGGACTAATAATAAAGGGAAACTCAAACATGTGAGAATCAAACAAAATACAACTGCAGGTGTTTTTGAGGTAACAGCAGTGTAACATGACAAAGATCAAAAGAGTCAGTTTTGCGTAAAATTTCCCTAGGTTAATGTGTGATCCAAGAGTTCACCACTAATTAGATGGTTGATGGTTTGATTTCTATTCTGCCCTGTTGATGCAGTTAATGTGCAAAATACTTGACCCAAAAACCTCCTTCATTCACTTGCAGTATGTGGCTGATGGCAGTACAAGTATGTAGAGTGATACTCAAGATGAATATTCAGCTGTAGGAACATTTCAGGAAGAAAACGCTCTATAATCTCTCTCTGTCTCTCTTGTCTTCTAAGGTAAATTTACGGTAAATGATTACAGATGTTTTCATTTATAGTTAATATCTCTGTAATTACCCATCTATGTTAAGCTGACTTTTCAGTGGGGAGTCGGTCACCTTCTTGTTTCTATGGTTGTGTCACTGTTCTGCTTCAAATATTCCACAGTGTGACATTAAACAGTTCCACCTCACATTTATTCAATTACAGGTGGTTTCATCGCTCAAAAATTCCTAGAAAAAAACAGGCATTCTGAATGAGCAAGGCTGACTCTCCACAGATCTGACCTGTAACTTAGTTTGGTTTAGTCTCCATGAAGATAGAAAGGTTTAATAACATACTGCAAGACAAAGCAAGAACATCTCCATAAGAAAAGTATTTGACAGACCCTTCACCTGAAAAGTTACACAATGCATCTTTGTTCTACAGTTATGGAACATTTTTTTCTCTATTCATGTTTTTGTGCTGCACCTCCTCCTCCAATGCACCCGTTTCAAGAAACTGCTGTGCAAAGTTCTCATTCAGTGATATTTCCTACAAAAATACACATTCTCTAATAGATTTAGAGCCCCTGCCATCTGAAATTAAGACATCCTCAAACTGCACAAAGAGTTTGGAAGCGGTTGTAAAGTTTAAGTGTTTAAGTGTAAAGCGAACATCTGCAAAACATTGATTTAACCCTGCAAACTTTTCCAGATGTCACAGGCACTGAAAGAATTTTTTCTGTGTAATTTCCACTTATTCATATTTATCTATTTGTAAAAGGACAACACATATTAATGAACATTTACCTAACTGCTACTTAAGTAAAAGTACAGATACTGGTGCAAAAAAATCAATCAAGTAAAAGTATTAGATGAAAAATATACTCAATTACCCATTTAAAATGTACTTAAAGAGAAAAAGTAAAAGTATTTCACACAGAGTGAGATCTAATAAAGCTTCAAATGGAGTTATTTTGATTGTGCTTAATTCTGTTCAAAAGAAACTACTGAATCAGTAGCTATTTTTTATTTGTACATTTTTGTTTGCCCAAATAATGAATGTGTTCAAATAACACCTCTCAGAGGTACTTTTACTTTTCAGTCCTTCAGTTAAAAATGTATTGGAGAAGAAAAGCAGAGATACCTGCTCTCAAATGCAATGCATTTTAGGTATCTGTACTTTACTTAAGTACTGTATTTGACTTCTTTTACTTCATTACATTCCACCTCTGCTTCTGCGTTCTCCCAGCCTACACGTGTACAACAGATTTTCTCCTCAACTTGCAGAGTTCACCAACTGTGCCCAGTCTCCTTTTTATATGCATAATACAGATGTGCACTGGACATTTGTACAATTCAATATGAAAGTGAGTAACAGTGTTTAAAATATGTCATATAAAAATTAATTGCATATTGATTCAGTTACGGTGAAATGCAGAATCCAATGTTTAACATACAAACTCTAGAAGAAACAATTATATCAGTAGCACATCATTAATCTGTTGGAAATATGAAATAGGAAAAAACACTGTTCAGCAGTGTCTACAAATCATTGTTCTGCCAAACTTGAAATTTGTAGATGGGATTTACGTGAGAGCAAACTCAGATTACACCACCATCTTACTCTGTATGCTTTTATTTTCTGATGCACATATTTGAAAGAAACATAATTTAGTTTGTGCTTTTCATTGATGTTGTAGCCTGTTAACAAGCTAAAAAGGTAAATGAGGAGTTTTTTCCCATGAATTTTTCCATTAGAAACCAAGATTACGAGCAGCCTGTTCTGGTGCAGTCTGGGAGGGCAGGCTCTATACATTCCTTTGCCATGGGCCAGTTTCCACTTGGAAAAGTCTGCGTTGTTGCATTTTCCCCTCTCCCGGCTCTGCACAGTTGTTCTGCGTTTGGAGAATCAACAGTTTTCTACAAGATGGCAAATCCACTTCTCCATCTGAGGTTAATGTTATTGGGTCTGCTGTTCGTGGTGCTGGCTCTTCAAGGTGAGTTCAAAATCTTATATTGTTGCAGTTTGATAGAAGAAATATTTTAAATTGAATGCAGAATTTTGAAGTGAGGGATTTAATCTCTCACATTGCTGCTGTGAACTTTAAACATGTATTAAAAGGAGATTATGATTTATGATGATTTCGAGTTGCAGAAAAAAAAAAAAATTAAACAGGCAAAGAATCCATAATTTCACTGCATTTACATTTGCTCATGAGCTCTGCAGATGTGTTTACATTACATTTAACATACAGTAACATATATGATGTGTGCAAAAGGCACAGCATGGATATGCCCTGGCCCTGAGGGAGGGAGCAGAAGGCAAATATTTGCACTCTGACCGCCAGCGGATCCCAATGTGATCTGTTTGGTCTCCTGAAGCCATGACTGAATCAATGGCCCACTGTGTGAAACAGCTGAGGCGCCATCCTTCAAGAGATTTCACAGCAATAAGCTAAACTGACAGTGTGCTCAAATTATAGGCCATTTAAGCAATAGGTGCATTTAAGTTTCTGAATGGCCCTTTTCAGTGGTGAAGACTCTGACAAATGCATTATTTTCATCAGGTGTATCCAGTGACCACTCAACATTGCACAAGATCTTAAAAAGAAGTGATGGTAAGAACAGCCTTTTGTGAAGCAGATCCCATTTGTTGTTTCATTAGGGATGCACAGAATCTGGTACTATTTACAGGCATATTTTATCCTTGAACGTTTTTATTTATATGAATAAAAACATTTTTTATTCATATTAATTAAAACATTCAAGGCTGCTGTGTTTACACAAGAGCATCTCTTGTGAAATAAATCAACTATGTTTTAAGGAAATAAGTGTCAATTTCCTTCCCTACATTGGTATTGGTTAATATCGAGTATCGGCATGTAAAGCCAAAGTATCGACATCAGTATCAGAACTGAAGTGCATCCCTTGTGTCATTTATAACCTGTGGTCTCTGGTCACTGGCAGGATCAGACACTCGTCCTCTGGCCTCACAACCTGTGCTCGTGGCTCAGTCCAGGGCTCAGGAGTTCCTGTCAAAGCTGCGGCGTCCCAAGAGGCAAGTGTGGGACCGCAGCCGACCGGACGTGCAGCAGTGGATCCAGCAGTTCATGTACATGGGCTTTGATGAGCAGGTATGAGCTGCTTAAATGAGATTTCTGAGGAAAGTGATATTCTACAAATGCTTGAGAACAATTTATATGAACAGTTAATTCAAAATAGAAGATATATCACAATAGCAAATAGAATAATACAAGTACAAGCAGCATTTTAAAGACTTCAACCAACATCCACTTCAAACACAACAACACACACTTGATCATGTTTTAGGAACTTATATTTCTGGTAGGCAGAAAATCCTTGACAAATGTCTACATAGTACATAATCTCTAAAAGGCACAGATTGAATGAATAAATACAAAAGGGAACAATACATGTCGCTTCCCTTTGATACAAAGCCCTCTGCTTCCTCTGGGTCAGCAGAGATGACAAACCATGAAAAGCAGATAACAAGAGGGATCAAAAAGTCTTGTCCAAGGACATGCATGTGTGTACACTGAACATTTCTCCATACACACTCTATCCACATCTGCTGCTTCTTTAGCCACAGACCTAAAGCCATCTGGGGCGAAGGCATGTTCACCGTTTCCCTGGCTCACAGCATGTGCACCACATCCTCCATCTGATCTTATCTGCAGACTCACAGTATCCACTGACTGCGGTGCTTTTCCTCACCAGAGGCTGGAGGCGGACCTGTCCTATTGGATGGACCATGCTCGGTCACATGACCAGGGGCGACAGCACCATTTTGACGAGAACTCCCCTGTGGGCCCTCGTGACCACACCTCTTACAGACACGGGGCCAACGTCAACTATGACTACTACTGAGAAGCAACTCCGGAAGGGCAACTCTGCACCTCCCATCACCTCCAGCCCCACAGCGCAAACAGCCCCAACATACAACATTCTGACCTATAGTAGTGGCACTAAGTAAACAGAAATGTAAATAAACGCATGTGTATTTGTACCACTGAGTCTTCTTTTTTACCTACAGTTACAAGTATGTTTTACAGGTATCACTTTTGCCCTATATTACAAAACATTAAATAGTTTCATAAAATATCACAACATCTCATTCACCTGAAGCTAAATCCATCCACTTGATTCTTTGACAGTCTTTTGGATCACTTTGCAGTAGTACAGTGTCATGTTTTCTTAAATAGCAAAAGCACAAAAAGCTGCTTGATTGGGTTTATTCTTCTTATTAAGTCTCAGTCCCTCAAGCCTTATTGATGGAGCTGCAGTGCTGCTAGAGTCAATCTTTTGTTTTGTGTAAACAGGACCCTGCACTGCTCCTTCACAGCTCTTTCACAGAGATTCTTGTGCTCTGAATCATCCCCGTCTACAGATGGTTTGAGTCAGTTGTGTCGCGGTCGGCCTTTCTTCATGCGTGCAGCTTTAGGTTTTGGGATGTACTGATTGTTGGCCTGGTGCTCCAGTTCTCGATTGAAATACTGAATCGTTTTATTCAAGCCTTCCTCCAGCGGCACCTGTCCACACACATAGATCAAGTCATTCATAGAAAATATGAACATTAATCCAGGACTGTCAGTGTAAAGCATTATATACCACGGGTTCCCAGCCTAGCAACATCTTGGCTTTGTGGATATCAGGTCTTCGCCTCTGTGGGTCGTCCTGAGCCTCCGGAAGAAACTGGATCTGACTGCGACTCACTGGCCACACATTATACAGGTTATACAAGAAATCTGCTGTTCTGAATTGAGGATTTCATTATAGCTGGAACTGAAAAAAATTTATTTTACCGACAAGGCTTTTGATAAGCTGAGCAAACTCCAATATAGTGTGTTCCTCTGGGTTGCCCTAAAAACAACAGACTTGAGACGTCACAAGAGCTCACACTGTTGAGATTAATTTACACTTTTCGTTTTTTAGACAACTCACCAGGTTGACAGGACTACTGATGTTACTGTTCATCAACAGCACCAGCCCATTCACCAGATCACTGCATCACAAAGAGAGATGCATTTGACTTTGGAACCAAAGCTCATCAAGGCCCCACCATTTTACAATTTTCTGATCTACGTTATAAAAGTTGCATCCTCATCACAAACGTATCTCGAGTTGCATTTGTTTCAGTCACATGTTTAACACAGAAATTCTACATGTCAAGCAAAACTCTCTTTTCCACTTTGTGACGTCATGTGGAAGTGCTCCATGGTGTTTTTAAACTCCACACAGCTTCACTAAAATCATTTGGATGATTTCAACCCTGGAACTACCAATTGTTCCAAACAAAAAGGTAAAAGGAGCTGTTAACTTGAAAACTAGCACTCCATGACATCATGAAGATGTTTAACGCTGGAGATAAAAAACAGACTCATAATTATAGAGTTACTCAAACATGTGTGAATGAAACAAAACACTAGTCTAGGTATGTTCATGATGAGGTAACAACATTATAACATGACAAACTCACAAGAGTAAATTTAGCATAATATATGACCTTTAACGACCTTCCACAAAGAGTAGAGTGATTTTACCAGAAAGAAAATGAAGCACACACACTACTAAACTGGAACTGATCATTTAAGCTGTTTAGGAACATTCTGTGCTCTCACTATTTAGTCTTTTTTTGAAAGAGTTGTAATTGATATATTGCTGAAGTAACCAAAGAGCAGATTTAAACAAAAAATTTTCTAAATCTACAAAATTTGAAAGCATGAGCTGCAATAAATGAGCAGCAGAATGAAACACTTTAGTATGTAGTTGTATCTGTAATGAGTCATGGAGATTAAAAATTAAGTTAAAATCTTATCTGATAGCCAAAGAATAATGTGAAATTTCCTAGTAGTGCTAAGAAAATGTCCACGATAAATATTAACCCCCAAAAATATTGCTCCAGCTTTCATACATTAAATGATAAGTAAATTCAGTAAATATCATGAAGGAGGTTCCTAAACGAGTTTTGATCCAATCCATCCTAATGATAAACTCAAGCCTATGAGCTACAGGCTTGGGACAATATTGAAATTTGGTGTCATGATTATCATGGCCAAAATAATTACAATTAACGATTAGATCACAATTGTTCAAATTGCGGACAGTTATGGATATGAACAATTATAATTTTAATGTTACAAATACGTTCCATGTTTAAACAGACCTTCATATAATTGTAAACTACTACAATCTAGCAGTGATCACGATGGATGAGTAACTGTTTTCTCCACATTTTGGTGATACAATGGTTATTATCTTTGTTATCAATAACTACAATTATATGAAATGTCCTACGAACGATCATTGCCTACTCTTTTTATCACGATAAATGATATTATTGTTTATTGTCCCATCTCTAATGAGTCATTGCACCAGGTTTCTGGGATTGACGGCGCACAGACAGACAGATGACAAGGACAGACCTATGTCCTATGCACGGTCAGAAGAAGACCTTGGCTTTTAACAACAGTGCGAGTGAAAGGGGCAGCAGTTGAGCGCTTTGAAGAGACAGGAGACCTTTAAATTATGCATCACGGCTCTCTTTTCTTCTTACTGTTGAAATTAACGTCGTTATCACCAGTGTCAAACCTGATACTCATTCTTTTATCTTGCCACATTTACATATTTCTGCTCGTCTAGATAAATATACATGTGTGTGCTGGTATTTAAGGACAACCTTTTAAAAGACCAGTGGAATGCCTTTTTGCGGTCTATTTATCTCATTGTACAAAGTGCCAAAGGTCTGCTCAGTGAGAAACATTTTATATTATTGTAGTATGTTAATTACAGCCAAATTAATAGAAATTCAATTCAAAATTCTACATATACAGTATTAATTTTCAATGTCTTACCTTACATACTGGAAAGCTCTTGTTTGTGAGCCAGTACCATACACCTAGAAATTAAGATAAATCATGTATTAATATTATTTAAACATTTTTCATACCCAGTAGGCTGTTATATGCATAAAATAAAAAATTAAGGTACATGTTTATTGAGGAGGTAGGTCGCCAAGGCACTCATCTCCATATTATCACCACCTCCTCATTAAATGTATTCCTAGTATTCTCATTACTTTAGCTTTCAATGCAGACCATTTGAGAATGACTAATCTTACTTGACACTAATGGTTGTCCAGAGGCAGAAAATGAATGAAATGGAGCTTGAAATATTTACAGTGAGTGGTTCTCCCTGTAAAGCCTGCAGGATGAAGTTGCTGACCACGCGCCCATCGTTCATGTGCATTCGAGAGCCAAAAGTGTTGAAAATCCTGGCCACCCTCACCTCCACTCCCTCCTGTGGACAAAGATTTAAGGGATGGGTAGAAACAACACAAAAAACATGCAACAGGAACTACAGGGAGAAATTAGCTCTCGTGGTACAACCTGCCTAAATGCATCTCTCCTGTTAAGGTTAATGCGTATTGTGCACTGCCCCTGCCTCATAAACTAAACAAATAAATTCATATCTAAAAAGTGATGAAACTACAACTTTACTGATCCCAAAGGAAATTCAAAGTTCGGCAGCAGCAACATAGAAAAGATATTAAAAGGTGCAAGGTAAAACTTTCCTGGTGCAGGGTCTGTCACCTGTTTCTTTTCATGGAGATGTTGCTTGGAATGTTCTAAAGTATGGCATTACACTTATTTATCTCTATGGAAACAGATGTCATATCTGTAGAGAGATATGTTAAGAGTTTTTAGGTAAAAAAAACAAAAGAAAACATATTACTGAGTAAATGCAAGATGGATATGTTTAATGCCATAACATGACATGTCAGACAAAGCAATAACGTCTCCATGGTGACAAGCAGGTAGGAGACCCTCCACTAGAAAAGATACAAAGTGCACCAATTTAGAGTGTGTCTATGGTGCAGGAGGGGGACAGGGATATCATAATTATAGATCAATACAGTAGAACAGTCTATGCAACACGCACCATACTCTCCAAGGCTACGGTACTTTTACAATTAGAGTAATTTATTATTCATCAAGAATATAATTCAGGACAGAATACCCAGATCAAGTTATAAAACATGACACGTGCGTCATTCTTATCATGTCGTTCTTCTGCACTGGCACTTTGATACAGCCCTATGAAGGACACCAGTACAGCTTACATTCTATGTTTATTCTATGACTATTTGCGTCACAATTGTATATTATATAAAAAACAAAAACTCATATTGGAAACAAAGCCAGACTTTAAAGGTCAGTGGAGCAACAACAAATCATACCGAGCCAAACCCTGTCTAATTCAATGCTTATCAATAATGTATTCTACAAAGTCAAGTCTTTAGAGTCTGTAGTTCAGACAGCATTAATCTACATTTTTGGTGAATTTTTACTTAAAGGACTTACACAAAATTAAATCTTGTGACCTCATCAAAAACATACCTGGAGTTGTATTTTGTTTCATTCATACATGTTTGAGTAATCCTGGTTTATTAGTAATCTATCTCCAAAGTTCAAAATGCTCTGTCCCACCTTGCAATGTCATGAAGTGGACGTTTTCAAATTAGCCACCTTTAACCTTTAGTTCTGTAGAGACTGGCAATTCCAGGGCTGAAATTATCTCAACAATTCTACTGAAGGTGTACGGAGTTTAAAACACATTTTTATCACATTACAAACAGAAAACAGTCTGTTCCACCTTATGATGAGAATAGAACTCAGTGTAAGATAGTGTAAGATAGGCCCTTAACATAAAAAACATGCACCAATCTTCAAACATGGACATTTTCAATTGTTCAACAGTAGTGTTTCTCTAACTGGGGTACGCAGGCTTCCTCTGAGGTACACTGGGTCTTCTGCAGTTTGAATATTTGTTTCATTTAGAGACGAATTAGAGATGGGTATGAAAAGTTAGAGAACTATTCACTATTCAATAGCCATCTTTGATCACCTGGAGAAGCTCAATTTAAAACTCAGAGGCGGTTTTTACATTACTTTCACAAGCCATCGTTTAATATTAAAGAGTCTAAAACTGCAGATTGCAACTCAAAACGGATATTGCCATCCCTTCATCCCTTCAGCTACAGAACACCTGGTTAAGAGTGCCAGTGATTCTACACAGTGCCTGTTTAAAATGAATGGCCTCTACTTGACACTTGCAAGGCCCGATTCAAAGTCCTCTAACATGAATAAAAACATGAATATTATGGAGATCCTACTCATGGACATGCACATGAAATTCAATGGATAACGCTCGGGCATATTCAGTGGTTTGGTGGAACAAGGACAAAATGGGGACAGCATGATGTAGAGCTCCTGAGGGCCGTGAGGGTGTGTCAGGCGACTTTTCAATAGAGCACATTAGAGCGAGAATCAAAGCATAGTCACTAATAATAATTTGGTCATAACACATCTTATTTTAGCTTGACTTGTGGTTCAAAAACAACAGTCCCATGTTTGTAGTTTATATGTTGTAATTGGCTTTGAAAATACATTTTTGCCTTGGGAAAATGCATTAGAATATTTTAGTCAGGGAGCTATGGCAAAAGAACATGTTTAATAGGTTTCTACTACAGGATTATAGAGATGCATGTTTTTGTTTATAGATTTGTAATTAGCTGTGGGATTGATAGGCGATAGGTGAAAATAAAATGCAGAACAATGTAGGATTAGCCAAACATACATGATTCAATCAAAGCAACTCTAAGTTACTGATGAGGGAACTCCATTATAACAAGTTTAAGATCTCATCCATTGTCTCCCTGAACATTTGTAGCTGAAGCAGAGCTGAAGGAGGTGAGGCTTATATGAAGGGCCACATCAGTATGTGATGACACGTGTGTAAGAAATGTCAAGCACCACACTATGATGTTGTTCTGGTGTTTACAACTGTACAGACAGAAGTGAAGACAGTTCAGTGAAACTGAAGTTTTAACATGCGTGTATATAACAAAAGAGAGGTCAGAAAATTAACAAATAAACTTATATTCTATTATTAGTATTTGCAAAAGCTGAATGCTCTGAATGCTTTCAGACATTATTAAATATTTATTCATTCAGTTTATTTATGAGACAGGTACAGTGCACAATATATATTACCCTTAACAGGAGAGCTGTGCCACTAGTGGTAATGTTTTTTTAGTTTAGCAAATAATTATATCATATATACTGTATATGCAAGTACAAGGTGCAAAAAAACTAGACCAGACCGGTCAAAGAAAGTTAAGTTATAAGTGTAATCAAGCATCATCCTTCTGATAAGGATTAAATGTTTAGTGAAATATGTTTGGTACAGTGTATAAAACCTACACTCATCGCTTTTAAATGTTAATGAAGTACAATTACATGACTGAGCAGTTGATGTAACACAAGATATTTCTGTCTTTTTTCATCACTGCCTGACAGCCAAACACTGAGAGACGTCCATTTCAGAGAATTCTCAAATAAGATTAATAATGAGCGGCGATGGTGAAGCGGACAACAAGGCAGATAAATAAATATCACCTGTCCTACAAGAAAATCATAGCTATCTGTTCATCAAAGGCTGGCATCAATCACACCACAATATAAAATTATTTGTAAAGGATTACATAAGGGATATAAGGGGGCTCTGTAAACCTGGACTGAAGCTGGGCATGCAGTATTACAAGTATACCAGAGAGTGGCCATTTTAAGTATAATAACTTAAAGTATAAAGTATAGCAACTTGCATTTCCTACATATGTATTAAACAGAACGTATACTTCTCGGTGCTCATTAGTGAAATGTAATATTTAATGTATGATACCTGCTTCATGTATGCGTAGCACATAGTCTCTGCAACGCGCTTCCCCTCGTCATAGCAAGCCCGAGGGCCAATGGGGTTCACATGACCCCAGTATTCTTCATTCTGTGGATGGACCTCTGGGTCTGAAACACAAAACGGGATTTTTCCTCCAAGAACACCAAAGCATATCCAAGCGTCTTTAGCAGAAATACATCATGCCCATCATGAGAGCAGTTTGATTGCCTAAACAGCCTGCAGGCAGTAATAGCACAAGCAATACACGGATCTACTTCATAATCTGCATATAGGATGAAGTAGCAAGATCCAAACGAAGAAATCACGCCAGTCACATATTTTATATATTTACTTATACAACATTACTTCATTAAGTTTGCTCATCGCATTTTTTTTTTTTTCTTTACAAGATCCCTTACAAACCCTCTCTCTCCTGGTGCAATAAGTAATTCTATGAGTAATTCTCATATTGATCCTAGATATGCCCACTTCCAAACATTCCTCCAGGCTTTGGACTAGCAAGTGCATGACACAAGATTTGAAAAGTCCAAATGGACAGATGTACTTACCACCATACACCTCAGAGGTGGAAGCGAGGAGGAGCCTTGCACCGACACGTTTTGCTAAACCTACAACAATCGTCAGCAGAACAATCAGAACAGCTCTGTTATAGCAAATGCACAAACACGTTTCCATTACTAATGTTATTATTGTTTTCCTTATGAAATAGGATCATCGTGTGCTCTGGCCCCAGGTGTCGACCTTAAAGGAACACTACTAGGGGCACCCTTTTTACAGATCTGATTTGTAACTGGGGCCTGATAGGGTCACCTGATTGTCTTCACGGAGATGAACAACTACAGAGCCACATCGACAATAGAGGCCGAGAGCATAGCCCACCCAGACTTCATGTTCCCAACCTCCCCTGAGATTTGGGAGAAGCTCTCTTGGAGGTGTGAGTTAAAGGTCGACCTGACAGATCGCTCTGCCAGACGTTCCCAACAGACTTTCATGAAGTTTAATTCCAGACAGAGGAACAAGCAATAACATCTCGAAGAAGACAACCAGGTGGTGGACCTCCACAGTGCACCTTTAAGTCTGATAAATGGCTCAGAATAAATGGAAATGCAAAACTTACCAAGCATGTTCAGGGTGCCAATAGTGTTTGTCTTCAGTGTTTTAATGGGGTTGTACATGTAGTTAGGAGGTGATGCAGGAGAGGCCAAGTGATAGATCTGGTCCACTGTAACAAAGTAAAAGTAAAAATAATTTCACATTAAAAATAAAAATGATTTAAAGGCTGCACCAGCAAAGAAATGTGCCCAGGTAGCCTTTTCCCAGCAATGCTCATTTCATAGAAACGTTTTCCTTCCAGTTTAGAATCACCTTTTGAACCAAATCACAATGTCAAATTGCCTAAGACTTCCTCTAACCTCTGTCTATTCAATGTAAAGCCCATTTCCTGAGTTTCTCATCTCCATGTAGCAAAGAAGGCAGGAAAGCAGCACCTCAAGACACTTATTGTGAGTTGGATGACCTAAATCCCCAAGTCTCAGCAGACCATTGTTTCAGAAAGTATTAGTAACTAAGAAACTAAATGACCAGTAATAGTTGCAATTACAGTGCATCTGGAAAGTATTGACAGCGCTTCTTTTTTCCCACATTTGTCCGGTCGTTGTTCCGCTGAAAAATGAACTTTAAAATGAGTCTGAGGTCAACAGTGCTCTGGAGCAGGTTTTCATCCAGGATATCTGTATATTGCTGCATTCATTTTTCCTTCTATCCTGACTAGTCTGCCAGTTCCTGCTGCTGAAAAACATGCCCATAGCATGATGCTGCCACCACCATGCTTCACTGTAGGGATGGTATTGGCCTGGTGATGAGCGGTGGCTGGTTTCCTCCTCCTGGTGTTTCCAAATGTCTTCCATTTATGAATAATGGAGGCCACTGTGATCATTGGGACCTTCAAAGTTTTTCTGTATCCTTCCCCAGATTTGTGCCTCAAGACAATCCTTTGACTTCATGTTTGTGCTCTGACATGCACGGTCAACTGTGGGATCTTATATAGACAGGTGTGTGCCTTTCCAAGTCATGTCCAATCAACTGAATTTATTGTAGGTGGACTCCAATTAAGGTGTAGAAACATCTCAAGGATGATCAGTGGAAAAAGGATGCATCTGATCTCAATTTTGAGCTTCATGGCAAAGGTTGTGAATACGTATGTAAATGTGATTTATTAGTTTTCTATTTTTAATAAATTTTAAAAAATTTGTAATGTAAAATGTAGAATTTTGAGGTAAGAGATGAATTTAATACAATTTGGAATAAGAGTGTAACATGACAAAATGTGGGAAAAATTTTGCGCTGTGAATACTTTCTGGATGCACTGTAACTATAATTATTTTATAATGTTGTAATTTAAATGCAACCTAGATTATTGCTCAAATCTACAAACAAGCCCAGACACTAAAACATAATTTTATTAAGAGTCTATTAATTGAGGACAAGCTCAATGTTAATTAGGCCCGAGCGCCAGGAGGCTGGCGAAGGGCCCATTAGTATCACAAAGCAATGCTTGTGGCCGGGAAGTGAAATGACACGAGGTGACTCGCCCACAGTGACAAGGGACCCTCGCCATCACGTAGCAATGCGCCAGAGGTGTCAGAAAATGTATAGGTTGTCAGCCAAAAAAAAAGCGTTACATTGTTCTCGTAGCAGAATATTTAGGCCTGAGCCCCGACAGGGCGTAGGGCCTATTGCTCTCGCCACGGCGAGTGCTTGGGAACGACGAGCGCACGGGCGAAATGGAGAGGACGTCGTGCAGGTTCGTCCTCTTGGTCGCCCCCGCATGAACAGCAGTATCCCAGTATCCCACGCCCAAGGCCTGGGCCATATTTGTTGCTGCTAAAATGTATTGAAGTCAATGGGAGGGCGGGGGTTGACCCTGACGAGATGGTGCTGACGTCCCAGCATGCATCAATGACCCCACGGTGACGTGAGATGGCTGAGAGCTTTCAAAAAACATCTAATATACTGTTTTAATGTTAACTGATTTATTGTTAACTGATTTATTATTATTATTATTATTATTATTTGTTTTCTGCTCTTCGAGGGCTAATATGACCCCCTATACACATTCAAAAACTCACCAAACTTTGCCCAAAATTCAGAAGTGACGAAAAATTCAATAAAATAGATTTCATGTGCACAGGGATAAGGAAATGCCGACACAGCACCACCCAGAAAAGTCCAAATACATTGCGCCTATGGGAGCCATTCCGACGTCAACTATGTGAAGAGAAACAAAAATTATTGATTGAACTTTCCAAAATGCTGAGTCCGCAGTTTCGCTCACGTTGCATTTTAACACACTCCTCTCAAGGGGGAGTGCGTTAAAATGCAGGGCATCAAAAGTGTGGGGCATCAAAAGTTAGCTGAATTATTTTGATAACTATCACGGTTTCCATGCAGCAGAGCCACAAATTTCAATTACAATTTTCAACAATTTTGATTATCTAGATTTGCTCTAGCACGCATGTTTAGTCCGATCAGGATGAAATTTGAATCACTAATGCATGCAACTGAATATAATACACTATAAAACATGAACACTATAGTGCCCCCTAGCACGACATACATGTCAACATTATCGGATTTGTACCAAATTTGGGAATTAAATTCTAAGCATTATAACAAGGAATTTTTCTTCGCTGGCCAGCAGGGGCGCAATGACTCCCCAAAACTATTTTAAAATAATATTACACGCATAAACTTTGGGTCATTTTTGACAGTTGGCCAGGAGGGGGCACGAAGACTTAAAAGTAAGAGTGTAAGCGGCGTTTGAGGGGCAAAGCATACTGGGCACGGCATTTGCGAGGTGCGGCGGTTACGAGGTTCACGCACATCTTACGGTCTCTAAGTAGTGAAGTGGCA
>JACN01096155.1:0-11809 GCA_000787155.1 Scartelaos histophorus | reverse complement strand
TCAATATCGTGCAGCCCTAATACAAAACATATCTCATGCCTTAATGGTGCACTGTGTAACGTTCTGGTAGAGGGTTCGCCATGGAAAAAAGCCCACAGCATCTCCAGTCCAGGTTACAGGTCAGATTTGTGGAGAGGCAAGCTTGCTCACTGTAGGAATTCATGTTTCTCATAGTATTTTTGAGCAGCAAAATACCTGTAATTGAATAAACGCAACATACCGTGAAAACTTTCAGGCAACCTTTAATACTTTTTAACGCTAAATAGTGAAGTCCATCACAGGGAAGACTCACTCAATGGAATCCCCGTAAAAAATGATCTGATTCTAGAAGTCCCTCCGTAAAGAACATTATAAAACTTTTGCATTGTCGAGTCTCAAACCTTTACCAATGTACGGCCTTGATCAGCGTCTAGACAAGCTGTGGCGAACTGTACACCTCTGCGCTTTTTTCCCTGAGTACACTCTATCGGATGTAATGACCCAGTCTGCTTCCACTCCCCTTATATAAGACCAGAGTTATACAAGCAGCTCGATGGAGAGGGCTGGACAGATATAGAGCATGTACACGTCTGGTGGAGCAGAAATCAAGTGGGTTTAAGAGATGGACATGGAGATATATGGCACTGGAGAGTGGAGGCGGCTAGCATAAATTCAGACAGGAAGACTGTATTTTTCTACCATTTCCCTTCAGTAAAGCATCTCACAACTTTTTCATACAAATGACTCCTCCATGCAAGTTCCATCTCTACCTCAGCAGCAACTATCAGCCACCTCAGTCTTCTCCAGTAATGTCAATCATCAGGAAAATCCTACCATCACCGGATTATGTCAAAGTTTAGCCTTAAAGTTTGTATCTTCAGTGAACAGTGTCTTTCATTGTATTTTATTTGTATTGTTTTTTTATTGTATTTGTTTAGTTTTTCATCTGTTCATCTCTGTTTCATCTCTTGTGACCTCATGGAAATTAATTTCTTAAAGAGTTTTAGATACATGGACCATCAGCGTCAGGATTGAGGTAGGGTTCAGAAGAAAGTAATGCCATTGATTTAATTGTACTGCATATTTTTAGGTATTAAATTAATTCTAGTGAGCTTTAGAAATGCCATTATGCTGTTACCTCCTCAAAAAAACCTGGGATTATGTTTAGTTTCATTCACACATGTTTGGGTAATCTTGTATTATTAGTCTGTCTATATCTCCAAAGCTCAAAATGCTCTGATCCCCCTTGAGATGTCATGTATTATGTATGATTCAAGTTAAAATCTACTTTTTACCTTTAGTTCCCTGAAGATTGGCAATTCCATATATGACATGATCCTATTTGTAGACAGATTAATAATATAGAAAAAAAAAACATGTCACGAGATGGTTTTGAGGAGGAAACAACATTATGCCATGGCTATAGGACCTTTAAACAAAAAACAAACAAAAAAAGGGTAGAATTTTAGGAAGGTTGACAATTTTTTGGCTCATATTTGAACAGAAACCCAGTCATATCGTAAAAGAAGCAGCGGGATGCAGGAGGGGTTCCATACACTCTTTTGTAGTTTGATAGGAAGCGGCCATTTATCATCCTGCCACCTCTTGAACATATAAACTGTTTGGGTTGTTAAAAATGTACATTCTTTTACGACTACTTTGGAGGTATTCTTATTGATGAAAGTCGCAGCAGTCGTGTGTGCTTTGAATTAGTGTGTGAACAAAAATGAGGAGTTGGAATGGTTCAAACAGTGGGAAGACAAGCAAGAGAAAGAGGAGGAGATGGAGGAGGAGGAGGAGGAAGAGGAGGAGGAGGTGCTACTGAGGGGACTGTATGGCTGCTTCCACACTTCAAGGGCTTTAGTGACAGGGAAGCGGCACAATTCAGCTCCGTCAGCACTTTTGGCCGGCGCATGTGTGAATGTGTGTGTGTGTGTGTGTGTACGCGTATGTGTGTGTGCGTCTATCCACAGGGAATGAAAACTCCCTATGTTGTTGTTCCATAAAGCAAGGACACTTTGCTACATAGGCGCAGAGGACAAGTCACACATGAGCTAGTATATAGCCCAGTACGATTCAGCACACGAGGAGCTCCCGGGCTGCCTACACTGCACTTATACTTAGCCCTCATGATACTTTTATAGGGAGACTTTATAGGAAGCAATGCATCTAATTTAGCGTTTGATGTACAATCAGTGGTGCGGCTTTCTATAGCCCCGCGTTCTGCCACGATGCCGCGAGTTTGATGTATGGGCAGATGTTTTGCATCAAGAGATGTTTCCGTTTTCTTCACTTGGCGTACAGGAGCATACATCATCAGCATATGTTCAGGCAGTCCTGTGATACAGTCAAGATGAGCTTTTCCTGAGAGGATAAGACGGGAGAGGGAAAAGTGAACACACTGATGTTTGACATGTGTGGAAGCAACAGATTCTCATTTGTGCTGCACAAGACTAAGTCTAAATAATTAAAACAGATAGAGTATGTGCAAATCAATGGGCTGATCAAACTGTTCAATTATACTGCTCTAAGTGCATAGGGAAACATTAGATCCGACTTCTCCTGATTTACATCTGAGCGATGCATTACACACTAACCATAATTACAACTAATGCTAAACATGGGCCCATTTTGAAAATACCTCCATAAATCAGTGAATTGTTTATTGTGGAGATAATCAGGCAAAGTGAGAATGTCCCCATGCATATTGTTGTCACACTGACTAACAGCAGCTCCAGCCTGTGCAGAAGCCATAAAAGAACACTTTGTATCATTTAGGAGCAGATGAGTGAGGAGAAACAAGTCTACAGTCTACAGAGTGAGCAGAGTGAGCAGAGTGAGCAGGAGGCTGAGGAGGACGCTGCAGTGGCACCCAGCAGTAAAGTGCAGCCATCCCTGGCTGGCACATAGGACACCCATTCACTCGGTGACAGGGTGTCACAGCACATGATTTATGATGGGTAATTATGGTTATGGAGGTGACATCACATCCTAGTGGCTGGCTCCCGCATGTACCCATGCTGTGTATATGTGTGTCTGCTTGTGTGTTCGTGACTAATTAGTTATGCTGTCTGGATCCAGCAGCAACTGTCTTTGTTTTTCTACAGAATGGAAGACAAGGCATGTCACAACAACACATCTCACAGTTCCTCCAGACGATCTGCTCCACACACACATTCACACGTACACGCTGTACCGTGCACAGTCTCACTATGAGAACACCTATGGACCTGCTAAACTGTGCTGAGAGCTTAGTATGTCTAAATACACTACTATGCGCTTCTCACAGGGCAAGTGACCACAAGAACAAGAGCCCACCATCAGTGTGCTCTGCGCTGAGAGCTGGCGTCAGACAGAGACATACAATTAGAGCTGAGCCTGAACCTAAGCACTCCTGACAGGCCCAGGCACACAGGAGGGGAAAATGGGAAGATTATAACACAATCCCACCTCCTGTAAACCTCTGCTCACTCACATGCCAGGCCTAACAGAGCCATCTCTCCAGGAATTATAGTGACAAATCATTGCATATTTTGAATTTCCCACAAAGGCTGCTGTGGAAAGTGCTAATAGCTACTAATCAACTCAACCTGAGTTAACTGTACATGTGTGAGAACAGTGGATAGAGCTGTAGAGCCACCCTCATCCTTTTCCCCTCTGATGTATCAGATAATGATCACAAGTGATGAACGCTGAAGGACCAACACAGGAACTCTGCCCTTATCAAAGTGTTGTTACAGCTGCTGTTGTGGGGAACTCAGCATATTCCATAGTGTGGTCATGCATACGTACACATATAATACAACAGTAAAATGGCCAATGATTAATCCACAACCAAAGGCAACTTGACACATCTGCATACAATTATAGAGATTAAAAAATGTATTTGAGCGACTGAATTCAAAATACACAACTATTTGCTACATGTCTCTACTAATTGTTAGAGAATGCTTCATGTGTTTGTTTACTCAGTTAACAATTTTTTGACCCCCTAAACATTCTGAATGTTCACCTAACCTGAAAAGAACAGCGATATTTTAGAAACCTTTATTTCTGGGGCTACTTGCATTTTGGCTCACCACTCTGTGTGTGTGTGTGTGTGTGTGTGTGTGTGTGTGTGTGTGTGTGTGTGTGTGTTTTTTAATTATCTATTGGCTCTTTTAATGGTTACAAATAGCCAAGCACCTATTGTAGCACCTCATATAATAAGTTTATAAATCACAGCAAATTTGCTAATTGCAAATTTGTACCATAAAAACAGTTTCACTAGCTGTATTATTTTAAGTTAGCGACTTTGCATATCTTTGTTTTTAGATGAAAAATAACATAATTACTAATAGAACAAAGTTAAAAAGAACAAAATCAACCCCCCATTGTGAAGTATCCATGCATGTTTAGCATAATCTCTTTGCATTTGCACAACACAGTCTGAAAAGTTTGCATCTAACAAAGCTCCAGCTCAGGTCGCCACTATACAGCTCCTCTGAAGGTCACAGCGGGACACATGAAAGCAGACCTAATAAGCCAATTTGGAGAAGACAAAATCATGAAAAAAACTGTGCACCAACTGCCAGCGAGTGTCCATAATGAGGGGTATTACAGAGCTTTTGGAGGGAGCTGGCCTCACTATTCACTCAGAAGTATGGCCATAGCCACAGGGTCCTTGTTTGGAAGGGATTTCAAAAGTCCATATTTGAACTCCTTGCTGCTGCACTGTAAAACCAACAAGTTAAGTCCACTACAATCAATTGGGGAAACTGCTTGGCCAGAACATTTACAGGCACACTGCCAACGTTTTGAGCATATTAAAAGATTTTAAGACTCTGTCCTTGTCTTTATTTGTTTGCTCCTAATTGATTTATACTTTATGTTTTTGTAACAGAGGTTAATGTATAACAGTGCATAGATTTACATAGCACCTTTGAAGACAGTCAAAGCAGTTGACAGTGCATTGTTTATTCACTGATGGAAGCAAAGCTGCTGATCTGCACCATCTGCCCCTCTGGCCTCCACCAACACCTACAGACACAGCTGTGGCACCTGGTATTTCAGTGGTCTTAACAAGAGCCTCTTCCCAGATCAGACAAGATCAGATTCTCACAAGCATGTATGTTAGGCTTGTAAAACACACATTTACACTTAAAATATTGAGACAGTGCTCAACTCATGTATACATTAGTCAACAAAGGGCTCAGGCCTCAATGGTACAACCACTGCAGGAGAACAGGTTTACATACCTATGGAGCTTCCACTATCTGTGTTTTCAGAAGAATTTCCTTTTAAGTTGGGTCAAGTCTTAAATGGAACTTAGTGGTCCAAATGTATGAATGTATGAATGTATCTGTATGAATGCATCTGTGCATGTGTGTGGTCCATACTAGTTCTGCTCTAGTTCTTAAATAATAAATGATTTGCAACATATTAAACTGACTCTTTCCTCAATGGGATTTTAAACATTTTTATGTATTTAATCAACTTGCAGTTCTGCACCTAACATGAGGATTTGATAGTTACTGATTTATATCTTTAACTATTACTATAAATCTGATTTTAGTATAAAGTCTGCTATTTAGTTTAATGGTGCATTAAGGCAGCAGTTTAAATAGAAAACACTTGGATCAGTTTTTAGACAGTGGCTAAAACAAAATCATATCTTTTTGCTATGTGACCCTAAAAATATTGCAACAAAAGCAACCACTTTTGACTTTTAACCCTTGGCTTCAGTGGGGTTGGAAACTTCACAATCCGAACAAAGGCGCTGGTGAATGTTGTTATTTCAGCCGTAGCTGGTCAAACAATGTGCCCACAGGCCCTCATTCACATGCACAGACTGGCGAGGAAATAGTAGTTTTACTGGGCAGCTATCCAGAGAGCCCTACACCACCATATCAGCAATGGTAAATTAGACATGATAATGAAAAGGATAATCCCAAATAAGCACTCCATTGTACAAGCTGAAAAACAGCAGCTATTCTGGTCGACATGAATGGAGGGGAGTTTATAAAATGGTAGGTGGTGTAAGGAATTGTATAAATAGAGACATTGAAGTTCCAATAAAATGCATTGCTCTGGGTATTTAAACTACTTTTTCACACTCCAGTAACGGAAAATCACATTGTAACTTAATAGGTTATACCCAAAGAACAAAACTTCTATGGAAATAAGCAGGAGAATCAGGTTTGTGGAGGTGCAAGCCCGCTCACAGTAAGTTTTTAGTTTTTTGAGTTTTAAAGTGCAATCAAAAACTAAAGCAACAACAACTAAAAAGTGACAGTGGCTTTCAAACTGTTTATAAGTATAACATAACATAAAATAAAACGTTTAAGTATCTCAGTTGCCAGCAGAGGATGAAACCTTCAGATTTTTTCTTATGTAGAAACTAAAATAGGTTCTTTTTAAAAAAATACTCCAAATACTGAAGAATTATTACTGAATTTCGCAATAATATATCATTTTAAGACATCGGCTAAAGTACATTTGCAGATCCCACCATGGTTACTCCTTATTTTACATACTGTAGATTCGACTAACTGAAACCTGCATCAGATTAGCTTCACTCTCGGTGGTCTCAGTAAAAATAGACAAGCCTGTCGAGTCACTCTAGTTGACTGTGGAAGAAAGCCATAACAAAAACATGGAACACAATACCTAACAACGTGGTCTCTGTGAATTCAAAATTGGTTCTTTTTGTACATTGTTTTCAATTCACTTCTGTGGCCCATATTCTTTAATCATTTAGATAAACCGACCCATTTAGCCGAGAGGTGGCTACCCCGTCTGCTGTCGTGGGTTTAATGCCTAGAACGTGTGAGGTCTCTCTTAAACATTTGAATCCTAAAAGAAAAATAAAGTCTGAAACATGTTCTGCAGTTTAACTAAGAAGAGCAATACAGTCACAAATGAACCTGGGATTAGTTGTCATAGAACATAGATCATATCTTAGAGAGAAAAAGAGAGAAAAAGAGGCTTACGGCAAGATTTAGGACCAAAAAAACTAAAATGTTTGTGCAATTATGAATAAATAAGCACAATGGTTACTGGAAAACCAATATTTAATTTGAACATGTTTACTTCATATCATAGGGCCATATCACATTAAAAATACTTGATCTATGGTCAGTACATGGATGGGAGACCGCTGGACCGCTTGTAGTGCATACTGCTGTTGTGTCCTTGGGCAAGACACTTCACCTTCTTCCAGTATGCTTCAGTATGAGTGCCTTTGTGATATCATGCTTATTGGTATATACTGTAGCTTGAAAACTACCACAGCATCACGAGTTGGAACAGATTTGGATATAGACCGAAAAATAAAAGATTATATCTGCTGTCTGCGGTCGTGGGTTCAATGCCTAGAACGTGTGAGGTCTCTCTTAAACATTTGAATACTTTAACGTGATCCTAAAAGCAGCAGTTTAACTAAGAACGGCGATACAATCACAAATGAATCTAGGATTAGTTGTCATAGAACATAGAGAGAAAAAGAGGCTTACGGCAAGATGGATTTAGGACCAAATAAAATGTAAAATGTTTGTGCAATTATGAATAAATAAGCACAATGGTTACTGGAAAACCGATATTTGATTTGAACATGTTTACTTCATATCATGGGGCCATATCACATCGAAATACTTGATCTATGTTTGGGCCTGGTGTTCAGTACATGGATGGGAGACCGCTGGACCGCTTGTAGTGCATACTGTTGTTGTGTCCATGGGCAAGGCACTTCACCTTCTTCCAGTACGCTTCTGTATTTGTGATATCTTGCTTATTGGTATATACTGTACCCACCAAATAAACCACTAATCATATATTTTAAAGGGTCCCAGGGGCTCGGTAGCTTGAAAACTACCACAGCATCACAAGTTGGAACAGATTTGGATATAGACAGAAAAATAAAAGATTATATCTGCTGTCTGCTGTCGTGGGTTCAATGCCTAGAACGTGTGAGGTCTCTCTTAAACATTTGAATACTTTAACGTGATCCTAAAAGAGAAATAAAGTCTGAAACATGTTCTGCAGTTTAACTAAGAACGGCGATACAATCACAAATGAATCTAGGATTAGTTGTCATAGAACATAGAGAGAAAAAGAGGCTTACGGCAAGATGGATTTAGGACCAAATAAAATGTAAAATGTTTGTGCAATTATGAATAAATAAGCACAATGGTTACTGGAAAACCGATATTTGATTTGAACATGTTTACTTCATATCATGGGGCCATATCACATCGAAATACTTGATCTATGTTTGGGCCTGGTGTTCAGTACATGGATGGGAGACCGCTGGACCGCTTGTAGTGCATACTGTTGTTGTGTCCATGGGCAAGGCACTTCACCTTCTTCCAGTACGCTTCTGTATTTGTGATATCTTGCTTATTGGTATATACTGTACCCACCAAATAAACCACTAATCATATATTTTAAAGGGTCCCAGGGGCTCGGTAGCTTGAAAACTACCACAGCATCACAAGTTGGAACAGATTTGGATATAGACCGAAAAATAAAAGATTATTCAGACGTGTATGAATGAAACAAAACGCAACTCCAGACATGTTTTTAATGAGGTAACGGGATTACGTGACTTAAAGCTCACAACAGTCGATGTGGTGTAATATAAGACCTGTAAAAGTAATGTGCATGAATGAAAAATCCTCCTTAAACTAAAATTTTAAAAAAGCTGACTAATTATTTACATTTTTAGTATCACTCAAAGCTCAGACTGTTTACTCAGGGGTAAAACAGCTGTGAGCACTTTCAGGTAAAGGACACGATGACACACTTTTCATTCTATATGCTTAAGTAAAGTGATGCTATTTTTAGTCCTATGCGTCTGTTTGCATGTGTGTGTGTCTGTATATGTGCCGTCTGTTTGCTTGTTCTACTGAAAAAGAGATTAGACGGATTATCTACGCTGTGCCGAACACCAAAACCTGCCGGGAATGTAGACCAGTCAACCTCATGAATACCTCAATAGTGAGATTTCAATAGTCCACCATCATCTCTCAGAACATCTCTTAAGTCACACCTGAGGATTTTTGGCGGGGAAGAAGCGGCAGGTAGCTCTCAGCTCTCAGCTCCTGCGCTATTCTAAGGTTTAATAATCAAAAGACATCTTCACAGCTTCTATTCCTGTCTGGATTGGAGCTAAGCCTGGTGGTGTTGGCGCACAGCAGGCAGCCCACAGAAGGGAAAGGACAAGAGAGATTGTCATCAAGTCTCCGCAACACAGAGGAAACTTTCATGTCCACCAGACAGGGACAGGCTTTCTACTCAGCCTAACTCGAGTTTTACACTAAGGTTTTTGTTTGGGTGTTTAAAGGAAATCTGGGCACATTGGATTAGTTCCTATAATTTGCTTAACTTTTTAACAGTTTTGGATTTTGTAGTAATGGTTAAAACTACGAAATATAGCACAACGTTTACCTGGGATCCAGAATACACAATTGTCCGATACTTTACATATAGAAAAATCCCGCACACCGTCTTACTTGCAAATTGTGAAGATTTATTAGGACATGCAACGTTTTGGCACTAGGCCTTCATCAGACAAATAGGGTGCGGGATTTTTCTATATGTTCTTGAGTTGCTCTCTCTCCTCCAACGCACCCGTTTTGAGGAGTTGATGTAGTAGTTCTCATCCAATACTTTACAAAAATGTGAGTCTGGTCACAGCACGGGCGACTCTTCCCCTATTTAAGTGATTGACAGGTGGATTAGCCAATCAGGGACATGATCTGTCTGTATGAAAACCATAAACTGTATAAAAAAGTGGACTAAGCGAGTGTGACGTCACTCATAGCGTTTAGCGCCGCTCCACTGAGGCTCGCGATGCTAACGGCTACAGGAGCGAATCTGGAGCCAGGATCTATGTTATGAATAGCACGGTTACAGGAGCGAATCTGGAGCCAGGCTCTATGTTATGAATAGGATTTTTTTGACTAACAAAATAGCAAAAAAAAAAAATAAGGATCATGTGTCGCGGGTTAATAAGAACATTTTAAGACCAAGATGAAGAGGATCACTGCAGCAGTTACAGAGAGATGAGCGACAAGATCCTAATGTAAGTCAATGAGAGCCAGAGTCAGAAGGAGCCAGAAGAGCCTCCTGTCGCACTTCCTATTTGGCACGCGGCGGCTAGCGTGTTAGCTATGTCCATTTATATATACAGTCTATGATGAAAATGAAGAAAGAAGAAACTATAACGGGAGACTGCAAAACATTGCAGATTTTTGCAGAATCAATGCGCAAAGCATCAAACTGTTAATCTTATGTGAGAAACCCGTGATTTTGCATAAAATGATCAGTGAGGATCGGTCACTGATATAAACAGATCTGATTGGCCGTGTCTGAGTCTGGCTCAAATGTGACGTAAGTCAGGGCCCCATAGCCAAAAGGTTGAGAACCCCTGGCTTTGTGTTAGGTTTGTAAAAAAATTTGTAGCAGCACTGCTCAAGCCACAATCGCACTGATCAAAACATTTTTATTGCCTCACGTGTGATCAGAACCGAGCCATTGAAACCAACACAACAACCACTGATTCATCTTTCAGATCTTATTATACTTCCATGACTCCAGGTATGTCTTTGAGATGCTAACATCATTATAGCCAATTTAACCTTTCCCATTTTGAAACCACCTGAGGCCCATAGATGCGCCAGGAACAAACATGATTAATTCACTTACTTCACTTTAACAATTTCCTGGGAAGCACATCATTTCACCTTTTATACAATCTTCAGAAAGCAAAACAAACGTTTGGCGCCTCTGCCGTCAGCTCAGGTGTTACTGACAGCCTTCCACGCGCACCTTCACTCCGGCGCCCCTATGGAGTTATAATCCTACTACTGGAACTGTTTTGCATATCCGCCCTATTAGAATTCATTTTTCACACCTTCCTGCATCCTTCCTAATTGCTACCTATATGTGAGTTTATCTGTTTTGAGGTGTTACATACAACCAGGCAGCTTCAACTAGCAACTGACAGAGGAATCAAAAAACCACCAACATCCACAGAATATCAATGGTATGATGCAAGAGTCGTAGCGTTCTTTTGTACCTATAAGTCTTGTTCTTGCCTACCCCTGTAATGGGAAAAGCTACAGTGGAAGGATAAAAAAGAAAAAAAAGAAACTTGCAAAGATTGAAAACCACTTTTTCTTGAGGAGACAGACCCAGTTATATGGCTCAGCGTGCCTACCAGTGATGTGCAGCTGTCTATAGTCTTTCAAAACAGCAGGTAACAATCTGGCAGCTCCACTGACATGAAATGCATGAGACCACACTGCTATGAGAGATTTTCTGAAGGATTCAAACTAAATCTTCCAGACGTTGTTCACTGTGTTGGTTTTCAATGATCATGACATCAAAAAGTGTTTGGTTGGGGTTACAGTGCTACACAACTGTGATGGCTAAAGTTATATCTTGTAAGAAATATATATTGTTTATATATATGTCTGTAAATTTTAAATAACATAAAATTAGAATACAAAATTTTAAAAAGGAAAACAAATATTGATAGTAGTTTGACGTATAAAACGTTGACTAAAGACTTCTAGTTTTATAGACATTGTCCATTTTAAAGTTGCACTTTGTTACTTTTTCTTTGTTGCCTTTCCACAGATCTGACTCCACACTCATCTTTAACAATTTATTTCACAAAATGCTTTATCTGCTTCTAGGGGTCCAATATATTCTTTGGATTTTATGTTTTCCTAGCATCCTAAACCATCATTTGGCTTCTTATAATTGAAATACAGGACCATAGGACTATATTTTATTTATATTATATATTTATATTATATTTTTTATTTATATTTATATTTATATT
>JACN01050138.1:0-26377 GCA_000787155.1 Scartelaos histophorus | reverse complement strand
AAAAAGAGGATTTTACACTTTTAATGTATAATGCACACTTAAAAAAATAAAAATGTAAAAAAATCTATTTGCTCTTTGATGACTTAATCATAAAAATACATTTACATTCTGGTTTTAGGTAAGACTGAACCTTCATTTGTGCAGCAGTGGAGAAACCACAAAACATGAAACATGCAGATCATCAGATTTTTGAGATATAAAATTATTACAATTACGTGTGACTTCCAAGTCATTTGATATGTTTCTGATTCTGGTCCCTCTGTTTACTCACATCACACGCTGCCGTTTGTCATTTAATAATGTCAAGTATCAAGTATGGATTTTAATCAAAGATCCATGATTTTATAGTGCAAGCGAACATTGCCACTTATAACTCAAGAAGTGAGGGCCAAATAACTAATAAGGATTTTCATCTAAGCCTTTAACAAGAGCATTGATTAAAGCTGTATATCCTGCTCTTTATGCAATGTATTATTAAGATACAAGAAAATGGAATGAAAATACAAAACTGACTTCATATGACGGAAAGCAGCATTATATCAGTGTATATTATATGTATGTAGAAAAATTACATAATTATTGAAAAGAAATCAAGCAACAAATCATAACGCGGAGAGGCCTAACCAACACTGCACATGCGCAAAGTTTAAATCTCCAGCTCAGCCAATCAGAAGCGCGCAGAGGCGGGGCCAACATTTTGAAATCTGAACGGAACTTCAGTCTGCAGCAGCGAAGGTTCAACTAAACAACAAATCTCTGCTGAAAAACACACTTCTAATCTATGTGCTTACAATAACCGGTGAGTAAAGTGTTTATTTTAATTAATTAATTAATTAAGATTTTGGATTTGACCGATGGCACCAAAGTGTGTATGCTAACTGTAGCTGCCACGTTGTACTTGGTTTTAACTTTTAGCCACTCTGCATGTGGAAGTATTATAATTTACTGCAGCTAACTAAAGCAAAACTAACATTATCACAGAGCATCAGTAACATAAGGATCAATACATTTCATTCAATGTATTCTTTGGCGTGAAAATCAGTCCACACGAACTAATTCTGTGTTTTCCATAAGTGATCCCTAATTCCATATTTGAATCATTCTATTTTCTACTTGGCATAAATATTACTTTTTGTTTTTTTCTAATAAAATCTAATTACAGATTGAATGTATATCTAAATCTTACGTCATCAGAATGTTTAAAAATCGGAAGTGAAGGCAAAATGCTAAAATAAAAAAGCCAACATAATATATTTACAATGACTATCTGACAAGCAGATCTAAATGCTGGTTTTATGACATTATAACAAAAAATTAAGCAACAATTTAGAATTTTCAAGTTACACATCTTATTTACTTTGCTTCCCTGTTCAGAAGGATGGAATAAATAGTTTTTTTTAACCCTAACATAGTATTTGGGCTTCACAAAGTATAATTTATGATGAAATGTGGAATAATATATCTCTAGTTGAAGTAAAAAACTGTTGTGGGCTCAAAATTTATGTAAAGATTTGTTCAGTAAAACCTCAAAATGTGGGTAAGTTTACTTTTTTGCAAAAAGTAAACTTTTTGTAAAATTACTTGGTGTCAATCAAAAACTCTTGTCAAATAAACAAATAATGTAAAACACAACTGTAAGTGTTTTTAAACTGGGCTCTGATATCACTCACATGTATCTGAGTGATTTAACTTTTCCAAATTGTCCTTAATGTTTCATAATTTGTGATATTCTGAAAGTAATCCCAATTTTCCCTTTAAAATCAGATTATGTTCCACTTCAGTTTGCCTCCAGCCGCCTCCACTCCAGAATTTTGTTTACAGTTTTTCAAAGGGTGATGTGTTTAAGACAATACTGCATTAGTATTACTATTAGCAAGTATTTATTTTAACTTTAAGTCAGATTGGTGTGACAAAGTCTTCCCTATTAATGGAAAACGCTGTCAAATTCTAAACTTATTGCAAGGGCTAATTGTTCAGCTCCAGATCAGCTCCTACTTTCTGTTCCAAACTTATTTTAAACACAATTTTAAAATGCTCAAATATCAGTGGCTTATGAAATGCTGTGATGCCAACTAAAATAATTTTGTTTATACAGCACAAAACAAATTTACAAGTGCTTAGAAAAATCTGAGACATCTGAAGGATTTAATTAATAAAATGTTCTTATTTCTTTATTGTTTTAGCACTTTTGGACATGGCTACAAGTCCTGTGAGCCCTCTGATCGAAGACCAGCTGCTGTGCCCTATCTGCTTGGAGGTGTTTAAGGACCCCATCTCTACTCCGTGCGGCCATAACTTTTGCAAAACCTGCATCTCCAAACACTGGGACAACAACGATCTCTCATGTCCTTTGTGTAAAAAGGAGTTCAGCTCTAGGCCTCTCCTTCACGTTAACACTTTCATTTCAGAAATCTGCTCCCAGTTTGTGAACCAAACCGTGGATGAAAACGAGGACCTGTATTTGGCGGGGGAAAAAGCAGACATTGTGTGTGATATTTGCACGGGACATAAACGAACTGCTGTAAAATCCTGCCCGGTTTGTCTCTTTTCTTATTGCCAGAGTCACTTAGAACCTCATTTGACAGTCCCACGCCTCCAAAAACACCAACTTGTGGAACCAGTGGAGAACTTGGAAGAAAGAATGTGCTCAGAACACGATAAACCCCTGGAGCTGTACTGTCTCCACGACCAGATCTGTGTCTGTATGGTGTGCACCGTTCTCGGCCATAAGAACCACGATATAGTCCCGCTAAAGGAGGAGTTTGAAAACCAGCAAGTCTCACTGAAGCAAAGCATATCCGAGAACCGCCGTCTGATCGAAGAGCGGCAAGAGAAACTCCACAGGGTTCGGCAACGTGTGGAGCTGAGTCGCAGTTCGGCACAAAGAGAAATCAACAGCGGGATGGTGTTCTTCGACGCCGCGCTGGAGCTTGTTCAAAAGGGGAAGGCGGAGTTTCAAAATGAGATCCTGACAAAGCAGAGGGCGAATGAGAAGGAAGCAGATGCGCTCATTTCAGAGCTGGAGAGCGAGATTTGTCAACTGGAGCACAGAGACATTAAAATGGGAAAACTGGAATGCTCCGATGACTATTTACACGCGATACAGAGCTTCAAATCGCTTAAAACGACCCCAAACGTGAAGGACTGGAGCCAGGTGAAGTTTGCGCCCACTTTATTCGAATGTACTGTGAAAAAAGCCGTGGCTAAGCTGGAGCATTCCCTCGCGGAGCAGAAGAAGCTGTTGACTCCGCAGGCCGAGCTCAAGAGGCTGCAGCAGTACGCCGTAGACGTGACCTTAGACCCCAGCACCGCTAGTCCGTGGCTGACCCTGTCCGAAGACCGGCGGCAAGTGTGTGATCGCGGAAAAAAGAGCGCCGTTCCATTCAACCCCAAAAGATTTTCAGATTTCTTGTGCGTTCTCGGCAAGCAGGGGTTCTCGACGGGCAGGTTTTACTACGAAGTTCTGGTGAGAGGAAACACCAACTGGGACGTAGGTGTCGTCAAAGAAACGATTGATAAAAAGAACAAAAACTTCTTGTGTTCAGAGAATGGAACTTGGGCGCTTATGTTCAGGAGGGGGGATAAGTACACGGCCAGTGCTAGTCCCAGGGTCGATCTGGTGCTGAAAACGGGTCTTGAGAGACTCGGAGTGTTTGTGGACTACGAGATGGGCCTGGTTTCATTTTACGACGCGGAAACTGCAGCGCATCTTTACTCCTTCACCAACTGCAAATTTTCTGGGAAGCTCCATCCCTTTTTCAGTCCTGGGAACAGTGTAAATGGGATTCCCTCGGCTCCTCTGATCATCAAACCTGTTAAAAAAGTCTAGTATGGACAATGGAACTTTTTTTATTTTTTTAATTAGCTTTTTCTTATGTGGGTCAAAATTACGCATACGGATTTTCAACAGGGAAGTTTTAAATTTCAGTTTCTATTGAACTTTTAAAAATATTTACAATGTCAGGAGCATCTATGTTTGACATTCAGTTTCTATTGAACTTTTAAAAATATTTACAATGTCAGGAGCATCCATGTTTGACATTTATATTAAACTTTTTTTTTTTTTTAATGTACATGGACTGGCTACAAACTTAAATCTCAAGTGGTGTGACCAAAAAAAACCCTTAAAATAGTCTAAAATATGGTTCCAAGTTCTGAAAAATATCAACGTAATCTTGATATTTGAAAACAGAATTTAATGTGGAGTTACAAAACACTTCAGAAGGAAAGTTTGATTAGATTTAGAGTCATTTTAAGTTTAAAAATCTGAAGTTAAGGGCGGACGGTCGCACCACATGACATTTTAACACTGAAAGTTCATGATTTCTGAAAAAATGATTTGGTTCTGTGGCGGTTCGACAGTTATGACCCATGTGTGATTTTCATGTTTCCTTTTGCTGCACTTTGAATTTTGACATTTTTTACACTTTACAAAAATCATCACTAATGTACTGTATATAGTTGTGTACAAAAAATTTTACATGTTGAAGGATGACATCATTACATTTAATTTCCATGATTCAGTTCAGATACAGTTAATCTTTTGTACATTCTGTCTAAATAATTGAAATTAGGGCTGCACGATATTGAAAATGAATGCGATATGCGATAACGATATTATTGCGATATTTTCTTTTAACCTAAAAAAAAATGCTTCGTACATTCACATTTTACCTGATTTATAATTTGGGAAAAAAAAACAAAAACTGCTTAGGTTTTGTTCTGTGTTTTTGTCAAGACTTGAAATCTAAACCTTGTTCCAGTTTTTAGATAAATCTGATACTGTACCTATAAATGTCGTACTGCTTTTCATTCCCACTTGATTTATGGCTCTTTATGGTTCAAAATGTTCTGTACCATAATTCACCACAATCGACACTTGACAATGAACAAACTCTAGTGTTGATTCATGATTCTGCAGGGCACGGGAAAAGCATTTTTGGGGGGAAAACTGAACAAAAGTAGTTAGTAAAGAGAAGTAAAGGTTATTTCTCACTATATCAAAATGCTGAGTAGTTATAATTGTCATAAAAATGCCATAGAATTGAAAATGGTTTATAAATTAACATGGAAAACTAACCATATCAAGCTGGTCTATATAAATTTAATCCATTTTATTGTGTATTTTTATTGGGGTAGTTTTCTAATGATGCCAACAGAATGAAAATAATAAAACAATAATGTGGTTATAGTTAAAACTTTGCCAGTATTAATGTACATTTGATTTGCTATTTCCATTAAACATTTTGCACTGTCTATTCATGTGCAAAACTCCACGTGAAGTCGCTGCTGGAGCCAAACTCACGGCAATCGATGTGTATAAATATAGACTTTTACCCTAGTTATTTTAAACTTTTATTAACTTTACACAGATGTCATTGTTTTATAAATGAACTACTATTTGCTAAATATTTACTAAAATTAAATCTGCATATTTGATGGTGTAGTGGGCTTTTTGTCCAATACTAATTCAAACTTTTATAGCTGAAATCTCATCATATAGTCAAAAAATAGCCAAAGATTTCCCAGCAGTGCAAAGGAAATGTACACGCAATAATTACTGACCTCAAAAATCTATTGTTCATTTTCATATATTGAACGATAAGTTGATACTGATTATTGTTTCAGGCCGATCATTAAACTTAAGCTTAATTAAACAATTTGTTTGATTGTTTGGGCCTTCTGTTTGTCTTCATTGCAGATAAATGCATTTAATGACCTCTGAACATTAGGACCAAAGCAAAAACATCTACATGGAGACGAGCCAGTGATATAGGGACTATTGGTCAATGAAACGTAACAAACTAAAGGTGATCAAACTTGGAACTAAACGTAACTCAAATAATCAGTTTTGGGCATCATGGGTAAGTGGTTTGCGCAGCGACAAAATCACAGTCCATATCCAGATTTTGGTTCCAAGATTTATTCCAGTTTACAGACAAACAACGAGGTTTACATGATCAAGGCTCCTGCTGCCGACTGGTAAAAACCCACAGGTCCACCCAGGTGCACCCAGGACCTGCACCAGCCCTTTTATCCCCTGCAGATTAAACCAAACAGAAAAGGTGTCCTAAAAGTAAATATCAAATTAGACTAAATTAATTAGCAAACATAATAACACAGCAAAATATATTGTGCAAATCATTAAAACTAAATCCGTAACTAATTGACAAATAAAAATAATAAACTAATTGTAGAACAAACAAAATAAGCAAATAGCTCCTACAAGTGGCAAATGCAAAACCTCCATAGGAAAAGCTGCACAATGGATCTTTAAGAGTTTTACTGCTTTTTTGTCAGTGTCAATTGTCTTGTTTTTATTGATTTATAGATTTATTTAAAAAAAAAAAAAAAAAAAAAAAAAAGATCCATTATACTTATACAGTAAGAGATCACACGATGAAGTGCTTTCTATTTGAGAGAAAAATCAAAGCAACTATTATGAAACAGATTTAAAATACATTTTGAGATAAAGAGTGAGGAAGCAAATCTCACTGTCTTTGTAAAACTTTCTTTTTCTATTTTTCCTTTCAGTGCTTCTTTGCTCATGTTCTGTCTGTACTGCAGCTGCTCTGCCTCTGTGAAGAAGACGAGCTGCAGTAATAGTTTTCCACAGCTCCAAATCCTGTAAGGTCAAGTCCTGGAACGAGGGCCACAAAGACGAATGCACCAGGGTCAGGTCAAGGTCAAGGCAGAGCCAGAGGTGAGACCAGTCTGCAGAAAAGGCCAATGTTATGTCAGCTGTTTATACATTTAGATTCATAATTTCTATATGTAAATGGACATAGTTACCCTGGTATCTGCTGCGTCCAAAACAGGAACAGGACTTTCTCCCCTTTCTCTGTAACTGTTGCTGTCCACTTCTTTACACAGTCTATGGTCAGTACTAATATCACATAACTAATGGGCTTTTGCCAGACCAGAAGAAGGAGCTGAAGTCTCAAAGAGGAGGCAAAGGAAAATCTGTCTGGAGACCTATGAATGTCATGTGCAAAAATCACCAAGTTTATGAAGTTTGCCCTGAAACCCAGAGCCCTGAAGTAGACAGAAGCGTCTGTGGAGGATCCGCCCAACAAAAACCACAGCTTCATCTGAGAGATAAGAATGTGCCTTTAGCTATCAGAACTGACCTAATAAGCTTTTGGCTGGAAACAGAAAAAAAAATAAAAAAAGGTTTTAGCAGATTTTCATTTTGTCTTGATTCTTTTAAAGTAATAAGTAAATACTTAAAGTACTTAAGAGATTCTTATTTACATCAGCTTTCAAAATTTGAATAAACTGAAATAATTTGTGACAGAAATGAAATGGATTGTGCATTTCCTTGAAACCGTGTCACTGATCTGGCAACCCAGCGGCAGCTACCACACGAGCAGCAGAAGTGCACGGTTAGCTTTGCTAGCACTTGTCATGCCAGTTTGAGCTGTATTTACTGAACCCGGAGCGTGTTCTGGTTGAACTTGTGGACCTATGATGGAGACAGTCGCGTCCGTGTGACATGTTGGAGCTGTTTCCCAGAGTCTCCTGAGAAGAGCCGATTCACGGACCCGCAGAGTCTCCGGCTCCGTCTGATCAGCGGCTCCAGAGCGGCGGACATTTCCTGCGTTATGGAGAAGGTAACATCATAGACACACTTACACGGACTTTTCATATCAACTTTAGCTCACAGTAAAGGGACAGGTTTGCTGCGGAGGCCAAGAAACCCTCCACCTCCAGCTCTGGTGCTAGCGTTAGCTTAGAGCTAGCCACACCTGCCAGTGCCTGTGCCATCAGCGCCAAGGCCACCGGCATCTCCCTGTGCCCGGTGCCCTGCGCCCTGTGCCCTGTGCCCAGGGGAGACCGGCTCCTCTGTCACACTGAACATGGAGGCTGATTCAGGACACACTGTGAGCACATGTGTGGGTTTAGTGCCCGCACATACACTGTTTACAGGCTAAAGGACAGGGCACTCTGAGTCTGCGGGCACCACAGTCTGTGACTGGCACAGGGTTTGACACAAGTGTTGCCCAATACTGTGGTTAACCAAGGACAGGGTGTAGATTCTAATAGCCAGACACTGTGAAGTCACAGCAGTTTTTAATATAGCACTGAAAGTGAAAATCTTTCTCCCTAATAGACTGAAGAACAGGGTTAAAGTCCTTCCTGATTGAATTTGTTCCTTCATTCCACAGGCAGACTTCCTAAAAGGACTTCCAGTTTACAACAAGAGCAACTTCAGCAGGTTTCATGCAGACTCTGTTTGTAAAGCATCTGTAAGTTTACAAACCCTTATAAATCTCCTTTCATTACATGAAGATGTGTTAAAATGTTCATTTTCCTCGTCTACAGAATCGAAGGCCTTCAGTTTACCTGCCAACACGAGAATACCCCTCCGAACAGAGTAAGTGCCCGACTGCACTGACTGAGCTTTGGGAAAATCTCATTAACACTGTATTAATGGAGATGTTGTGTGTCATAGTTATTGTGACGGAGAAAACCAATATCCTGCTGCGTTACCTGCATCAGCAGTGGGACAAAAAGGTAAATTTAGTAACACATTTTCTCACAACTCACTGTCTTCTTTAGTTATTTTATAGAACTGTGGCGCATTTCTGTTACTTACAAAACCATAAGTGTAGGTTGGACTAAGTTTTAAGTTTATTTTAGAATCTAAGTCAGCACTTATTTGTTTAATTAGTCACGTAGTCAAATTATAAGTCCCATAGTACAGTGAGTCTAAGAGGACATGTGATTAACCAAATTAATTCAAATAGAGTGACTGAAGACTTTTGAGAGAGAGATTTGAGAATATTATATTACAAGTCTATTAAGGATGGAAAATCCCAAATCGTTTTTCAATTTTGCCATTTAGATTTAATTATGCTGCCGTCTTTGTTATGAAAGATCTTTTTTGGGTCTTGTGTTTTAGAGTCTGTATAATCCAGACAACGATTACCACTGTCAGGATATGTTTAATTTTTTTAAAAATAGCCGACAGATATTCAGATTCATTGTTTCCGCCCTAATGATCTCCCAAGTCATAATACATTTTGGGCAGCTAATGTCACACAGTCGATACAGATGTTTTTATTAGGTATTTGTACTGGTTTTATCAAGCACTTTTTCTCTGGCTTTTCACAGACTTTAATGAGAAGAAACGGTTATGAACAGAATAGAATAAAACTTTAATACGAAAAATAAATAAAATAATAAATCTTAAAACGGGGCAGTTAAAGCATTTTTCCTTTGGGGTTTACAGTTGTTTTTGTTTTTTTTGTTTTTTATAGAATATAATAGAATATAACATTTAACAAAATAAAATAATAAACATACAAGTCAAACACAAAAACGTAAAACAATACCAACAAATAAACAAAAACAAAGAAAAACTATCAACCCAAGACACACACACCCACAAATTAATAAAATAAAACAAAAATATTGTGTTAGTGCAGCATAAATCACACCGCGGCCTCCCTC
The DNA here is from genome assembly GCA_000787155.1 of Scartelaos histophorus. NCBI lineage: Eukaryota > Metazoa > Chordata > Actinopteri > Gobiiformes > Gobiidae > Scartelaos > Scartelaos histophorus. Next base: position 16,921 of record JACN01050138.1, on the reverse strand, counting down.
CATTTACATTTCAGCCCATTTATAATTTAATTTCCCTTTTTTCTCTCTCTTTTTTCCCCATTTAGTAATCATCGTATATAATACGTAAATAATTTCATCATCGTTTCCTTTCATCTTTTACTTTTTACTAAAATATTAAAGCACAATTTTAAATGGTATTTCCCTTTTTTCTCTCTCTCTTCTTTCCTTTCTCCCTTTTTACAGTAATTATAGCCACAATAATAACAATAGTATTATTACGATTTTCCATCATCATATTTATTTTAACTATAAATAATGAAATTGCCTACTTCCTTATGAGTAATTTTAAAATTCTCACTTATTTTAATTGTATTTATCTTTTTTATATATGGATAAATACAAATATTAATCTGGAATCCATCTATTTCATTTTAGTCATAAGATGTATATTCTTTTAGTACTGCAATTTTAATTGTTTTCTGTATTTAATTGTTTTTATTCATTGATTTTATTATCATTCTTCTATCTGTTGATTTTGTTAGTCCCTTTTGTTTTAACATGATGCTGCTGACTTTTTGGAGTTGGATGTTTTTGCATTGCTGTGTGAAGCACTTTGGAAACAGTTTGGTTAATAAAATGTGCTATACAAATAAAGTTGGATTGGATTGGATATATATGTCAAAAGTTAGCATAGAAATATAAAAAAGCAAATTAATTTTCCCCCAAATACTTAAGAACTTCCTTTACATTTGTTTACTTTGACAACAAGAACCAATGTGGCAACAGCTTAAAAAAAAAAAACATCTTTATCATTTTATAGACTGAATTTCTGTCCATATAGTGAAAATTTAACGCACTTGAGTCTCTGCTGATGCTCTGACCATTTGTGTTGAACAGAATGCAGCAAAGAAACGGGAGCAGGAACAAGGGGAGGGGGACAGTCCGGCGCCCCCACGGAAAATCGCCCGGACAGACAGCCAAGAGATGAATGAGGACTCATAAGTGTGTGTGTGTGTATGGTGTGTGTGTGTGGAGGGCGTGGCCTATGTAAACCCAACAGAAAGTATGCGTAACTATTTTAAGTCTTATTGTTCACAGCAGATACTTGAAACGCTGGGTCCCTTTTTCAAATTTTCACCTTTCAATCCACGACCAGGAAAGAAATTGACGTCTCCTTGTCGTCATTTCACCTGGCAACATGTTTTAAATCAATTTTAATTGCGTTTATTGGATTAGCTTCTCGTGTTATGGGGCCCGATCGTATTAACATATACCGCGGTCAGTCGAGAAGCAGATTAATTACTCTACAGTGTTTAATTAGTTTGACTTCTCTGCAGCGTGGGGCTTTTCGGCGTGGAGATTGCATGTGTCTGGATGACTTTCCTCCGGACCCAAAACATGAACAGTAGTACGTAAAATCCTGCAGCTAAGGTAGTCCCGGACTAGACTAGCTCGAGGTCTGAAGATGAGTCCCGCGGTCCAGGTTTCCCCAGAATGTTACAAACTAATTTCAGCTTAATAAAGTTTACCATAACCAACCACTTTGTCACTATTGTGCACTTAAAATTGTTTAACTTCTACACGGAAAACCAAATGGACTTGGCTAACCCGTTCCACATAGGAAGTGATCACGGGGGCGGTTAAAGCTCCATCGACTCCAGTTGGTTTCACATTGAAAAACCGTCACCCATCTCTCTGTCACTGGTGGTGTTTTTTATTCCATAGTATTGCTCATAAATAAATTCCTAATCCTAATACGGAGCTCCAAATTTTCCCCTGTCACAGCAAGCCTCACTGAGCTTCATTTGACTGGACTCAGACACAGTCTATGCAGAAAATATTTAAAAAACTATAAATCTTACAAGTCCTAAAACATAAAATTACAACAAATTCTTAAAATAAACTCCTAAAAACTTTAAAAACTCCTTTAAACACGTGTTCCCAGCCCTACTTTTACTTACTTTTGACGCTGTGGACGAGTATAAGCAAAGATTTATTCCAAGTTGTGTCTTATTTTTTAGGAGAAATGACCAGAATGGAGCGTTATACTGTCGTTTGTAGTTTACACGAGGCCATTCCCGGTGTGAGAGCTGCTGATGTCTGTGCTGAGCTGTACGTGAAGTGACCTCATGGTGCGTAGATGTGGAGTCAGATACCTTCAAGTGATGGTTCAGGTTTTTAAAGTAGAAAACTGGTGGTCGTTTGGACGGTTTATGTAATCGGCCTTCAAACAGCTGCTGAGTTTAAACTTCAGATGTCACGAGATTGGGAAAAAAATGTAATTGGGATTTTTCTGATTAGTCAAAGTTCATATTCTAAACAAATCCAGGAGCCTTCACATTTGGGAGAAGACTGGATTCTCGTGATTAATGTTTTTTTTAGTGTGCAAGGAGGTAACATAAAGGCTAAATACTATGCTACAGTTTTTCTTCTCCAAATTCCTGCCATTCATACAAATTAGTCGTTTACTGACACACAACATTCGACAAACCTTAAATGTTTACACAAAAACAAAATGGTTGTAGAAAAGAGTCACAATTTAAGTCAGAAACTGTTACTTCTGCTAATTTGTTGTTGGTTTTTTTTTTAAGTAATGGGGAAAAAAAAGTAGTGTTCAGAATTTTACATTTTTGGACCATTGTTTGGTTTTATGTGTCAAATGCGATTTTTATTTACATTACAGAAACCCTTTTTTGACTTTATTAAGCTCTTAAAGTTAGTTTCTTATGTAACTGCTAGTGTTGCACAAAAATACTAAGAACTGAATAAGGAAAAAGGTTAAATACCATATATTTTTAACTATATTCAAATAACTATAATATTAATGGCTTTATTTTACCTTGTGGTCATCTTTTTTTTTTTTTTTTAAGGAAGTAAATGAACTGTGTTTTTTGTGTTTTTTTCCTAGTATTAATACTTCAAATGAGTAATTAGATTTAAGGTGCATTGTGTAACTTTTATAGTGGAGGGTTTGTTACCTGTTTGTTTCTATGGAGACGTCATTTCTCTGCCTGGAATGTTCCACAGCTACTTTACATTTACCATATATTTTTAACTATATTCAAATAACTATAATATTAATGGCTTTATTTTACCTTGTGGTCATCTTTTTTTTTTTTTTTTAAGGAAGTCAATGATCTGTGTTTTTTGTGTTTTTTTCCTAGTATTAATACTTCAAATGAGTAATTAGATTTAAGGTGCATTGTGTAACTTTTATAGTGGAGGGTTTGTTACCTGTTTGTTTCTATGGAGACGTCATTTCTCTGCCTGGAATGTTCCACAGCTCTACTTTACATTTATTCAATTATGAGTGGTTTTATAAGCTCAAAAATACCCAGAAAAACAGGCATTCTAACTGTGAGCGGGGTCGCCTCTCCACAGATCTGGCCTGTAACCTGGTCTCCATGACAACAGCGAGGTTGAATATCACACTGTGAAACATTTCAGACCTTTCCAGAACGGAAGAAGCGGCTTGGATGAGCTGCAAAACGTATTCGACCAAATAACAAGTTGATTTTCAGACAAAGTAACAACATCTCCACTAGAAAAGTTACACAATGCACATTTAATATCTTTTATCCACCTAAATAACAACCAAAGTGACCACCAGACCCGCTCGAAAACCCGACCCATCACTTTTGAATCCCGTTTCCTGACTCGTTTATCCCGCTGTCGTGCCGAGAGCCCCGTTTTGTGCAAATATGACTTTTGTTACTGTTTAATTTTAATAATATTATTGTTTATGTCGAATGATTGATGATTGGCAATGAGCTTCCTGCCAGCCACAGTGCCCGCCCCTTCGGTCTCACTGCCCCCTCTGTCTGCAGCCAGTACTACAACGTCATTTCACAAACTCCATATGAACGCACTGTGAAGAAGAGCACAAAACAGTAGAAATAACTTCCGTATTAAACCTGATATTTGTGTACGTGTGTTCAGTATGCATAGACTATTCTGCTACGTGCTTATTATGGGGTAACTGTTGTGCTGGGGCTTAAAGTAGTCTTTTATATTTTACTACCACAACAACTGTCCTGATTAGAACACATTATAGGACCACCTGGGATCTAATGTGAATCGTCAAATCATTAGTTGTGGCTGTGTATTTAAAATTGCTTCGTACTGTTCCCCATCCAGAATGTTACTGTTACTGGTTGGTACAAAGTAAAATATGTCAAAATTGTTTTTTCGTATCAAACTTACTGCGTTTTCGAGGCTTAGCAATAGGTTGTGTTCGACTTGTATGAGATTCGGTGGCGATCAGACAGCAGGGGGTGTAGAAGTACATGGGAGATTCACTGTTTTTGTTAAAATAACCAAACTGAAAACCAGGAAATGTGGAACTTGAAATGTTTAGGTTATAACTTTGAAGGTCTATGAGATTTGGTAATAGCACTTTTTTTTTTTTTAACTAAAAAATGCGGAAAAATAACCTTAGTTCCTGTGTGTAGACCCAGTAATCAGAGAAATATTCAAGTTGAGCTATGCAGCTTTTTGGTTTGCTGGTCCGTCATGTGCTTGTTACTATGGATACGTCACTGCTCGGCCTGGAATGTTCCACAGTATGACATTAAACAACTCTACTTTACATAGATTCAATTACAGCTGGTTTTATAGTTCAGAAATATCTTTAAAAAATAGATAAGTCAAGCATTCTGACTGAGTGGGGTTGCCTCTCCACAGATCTGACCTGTAACCATGATGCTAGAAAGGTTTAATACAATACTGTGGAACATTCCAGACAAAATATCTCCACAAGCATTTGACAGACCTGCAGAAGATCATTTGTTCATATTCTGAATTTTAAACTTTCTCTTTGAATTTTTGTAACTCTGGAAAAAACATGTTATTAAATCTGAAAAAAAGATGCTTGAATTATTTTTATTCTGAGTTTTGTGTTTCAATTTTAGTGAGTTTCAAATTCAATATAAAAATATTGCCTTTTAATATTCAGCACAAATATTTTTAACCCCTCAAATTCAACAGTCAAAATTCACAGTGTAAAATTCACAGTAAAAAATTTCCAGGAAAGATCCAAGATGCCAAGGCAGAAGCAATCGATCCAAAGTGAACCGATCTCATTGAGTGACAAGCAGTGAAGCGATCTGATTGGTCAGAATTATACTCATCCATACCTCAAACCCCGCCCACAGATGAGAACCAATAGGAAACAGCCTCTGTCCTCCTCACTCACAGGATCGATTGCTTCTGTCTTGACATCTTTGCTGCGAAATTTACTTTTGAGGGCTTGGAAATACGCGCTGAATCTTTAAAAGTTGACATTTTTATTTTGCATTTGAAACATACTGAAAATGAACACTAAAATTCAGAAAAAAATCATTCAATTTTCAGATTCAACAAATTCAAAGTGAGAAATTCAGCGGTATTTAAAATTCTAAATCTGATGAAACAAATTATCTTCCACTTTAACCATAAACCAGGCCAGCAAATCCACATTTTGACACTAAAAAAGCAAATTGAACCACAGAATTCTCCATTAACACGAACCCAACCTATTACTGATCTGTTTTTGCAAAAGTTTCATGCGGTGTGAATCTGGACAGCCAAGAAATGTCCAAAAATGTCATAAAATTGGTATTGGTGCTTTGTTTGTGGTAGTGCTCTCAGCCTCCTTCATGTTTACAATGGTGAATTTCAACAAATGCACTTCACTTTCTAATTAAATGCAAAACTAACAGCGACAAAATGAGTCAGTTTAGCCGTTTTTCAGAATCAAACGTGAAATAACGACAAATCTCCCATTGGATATTACATTGCCGTGCGTTTTAATGTGTCAGTGTAGAGAATCTGATGTTATTAACGATTGAAGCGACCGGTCCGCAACGAAGATTATTATTGCATTATTATTATTATTATTGCATCGCCTGGAATATTCCGCACTATGGCATTTAACTTATCCGTCTTATCTCCCAAAACGACTGTCACTCTCTTTTTATTTTTCATTTTTCCCCCCAATTATACCATTTTATTTTTTAAAAAAAAATACCTTGACAAACATGCATTCTTACAGCGATCTGATCTGTAATTTGTTGGTTTCCGTGGCGATGCGTTTAATGTCGTACCGTGGAATATTCTTCATTATTTTTTTCTTTATTTGATTGACTTGGAAAAAAAAAAAGTCAAACCCCCGTGAGGCGACTGCAGTTCAGATAAAAAATAAAGTGGACGGAGACGAGCGGGTAGCGGACTCTCCATTGGAAAAAGTTCCGCAGTGCGTCTTTAAAGCATGTTTTGACTGTCAGACTGTTGGACACCTGAAGCTGTGCTCTGGTTCAGTTCATGTGTGAGGACAGAAATCTCTTTTGGCTTCGCTCAAATAAAACTGGATACAAACTGAACTTGTGTTGTGATTTTGAATATTCATGAAAACTAATTGGAGCGTTGAACATTTAATATTGTAATTTCATGTTTCGTTTTTAGTATTAATTTATATTTTTCAAGTGTGGGGGCGAGTTTTAAATGTACTGAAGCTTGTCCAAGCCTCTGGAACAGGCTTGAAACATAACGCCACAATTACAGCTCTGGAAAAAAAAAATAAGAGACCGCTTCAAAATGATCAGTTTCTCTGATTTTACTACTTTGTGTTTGAGTATTTTTGTTTCATTCTATAAATTACTGACAACATTTCTCCCAAATTCCAAATCAAAATATTGTCATTTAGAGCATTTATTTGCAGAAAAAAAGAAAATTCATTTTAAAACAACACAATAACTTGGGAAGAGTTCAGGAATCAATATTTGGTGGAATAAGCTGTGGTTTTTATCCTTTTCCTCCTTAAATCTTTAGTTGCTGAAATTTTAAGTGTACTTTTTCAATGTTTCAAATTCAAAATAAAAATGTTACCTTTAAAATATTCAGTGCATATTTTTTCAAGTCCTCAAATTCAACAGTTAAAATTTCAGAGTGTAAAATTCACTGTGAAAAATTTTGCAGAAAAGATCCAAGATGCCAAGACAGAAGCAATCGATCCTGAGTGAGGAGGACAGAGGCTGTTTCCTATTGGCCGTTCTCATCTGTGGGCGGGGTTTGAGGTTTGGATGAGGTTAATTCTGACCAATCGGATCACTTCACTGCACCATTTCCTGTTTGTTACTAAATTAGATTGGTTCACTTTGGATCGATTGCTTCTGCCTTGGCATCTTGAAGCTTTCCTGCGATTTTTTTTTTTTTTCACTGCGAACTTTACACTCTGAAAATTGAAGATTGGTTCACTTTGGATCGATTGCTTCTGCCTTGGCATCTTGAAGCTTTCCTGCGATTTTTTTTTTTTTCACTGCGAACTTTACACTCTGAAAATTGATAGTTGATTGATAGTTGAGAGCTTGAAAACATTTGTGCTGAATTTTTTATATTGAATTTTAAACACTTTGAAAATGTACACTTAAAATTTCAGCAAGTAAAATTCAGAATAAAAATAATTCAAACATGTTTTTTCAGAGTTAAAAAATTCAAAGTGAGAAATTCAACCATTTAGAATCAAAATATGATGGAACAATTTATCTTCCATACAGTGGTCTCTTATTTTTTTCCAGAACACAATTGCATTTCCAACTAACTGCAGTTGTCAAAATTATTGAAACTCAGATACAATCGATACTAAAATTAGCATTGCAAAAATCACATTGTACTGTCTAAATACATTTTTCTTATCATAATGGTATCAGAATCAGTATTGAGTCTTTGAAATTGAGTCTAAATTTTAGTTTTGTAGTCATAACACTTTTAATATATCCGTCTATTACAACAGCTATAAAGGAAAAACTCTAAATAAGCTTAAATAATTATCACATTTTTATACTAGTTTATCCGTCGCTGTATTCACAATTCTCCTGTTCAAGACAAGAAAAACAAACAAAATGCTGTAGTTTGAAACGTTTTATTAACTATCAGGTCTTACAAAAATATGACAAAATAAATTAAAAGAAATAAATAGTCCCATTTCCCAATTTTTCATTTTAAAGTACATTATAATACAGTGGTACATACATTGGAAGAGCAAATGGATGTCTGCTTTGTGAGGCTTTCTGAAAGGGTTTCTAATGTAGCTCAGTTCACTTAACACCCAAAACTACAGTCACTTTTCACCCATTTCACATTATTTTTTTTTACAATCTGAAAAGCTCCGAGCCCGACAAAAAGCAGATGCAATTATTGAAAGTTCAAATACCTGTGCTTTGTCCAGAAACACATCTACAGGGTTAAACAGGGATGCCCTTTTTCATATTAAACACAAATAATGACGATAATGATAACAATACTATAACGCTTTGGAGTGTCAGGGTTTGGATACTTTTAATCTTTTTTGTGGCATAATTAAGGTCATGAAATCCAATATTAAAGGTCCTACATTCAACAAAACTGACCTCTGCGAGCGTTAAATGATGTTAGAATGACGTTATTCTTCAAAAACGTATCTGGAGATGTGTTTTCTGTCCACATTTCCAAAGCTCAAAACGCTCTGTTCCACCGTGCGACGTCATAAAGTTATAGTTTTCAAGTGAACAGTGGCCTTTTATTTAGTAGAGATGTTATCCAAATGATTTTAATGAAGGTGTATGGAGTTTAAAAACACTTCCTGTATCACCGCATGACATCACAAGGTAGAACAGAGGGTTTTCTAGCTAAGAGAAGAACAAAATACGCAAGATTTGTGTGTGAATGAAACAAAACACAACTCCAGGTCTGTTTGTGATGAGAAAACAACATTATAACACAGAAAATCTCATTTGGGCCCCTTAACTTTTCTGCATTTGTACTTTTTGAACTCAAATCTAAAAATTAGAATCTCTAAAGAATTCTCTCAAATCTTCATTTTTTACTTTTACCATTCCAGTGCATGATTATAGACTGATTCTAGTTAAGCATCTTGCGAAAACTGAAACTAATCAGAGGACCAAAGACTGCACGGGACAGACACAAATACTGCTAAAGGCATGGTCCATCACGGCTCCTTATTGCAATAGGAAAAAAACCCCGAAAAATAAGGAAGAAAAATGCTTGAGAACCGGAGAAACAATAAATGAAATAGTTAAAAGACAGAAAAGAAACGCACAAATCTTCATGTAATATTGCACAAATGATAAAAAAGAAGAAGAACCGCACCGTCTTTTCATTTTCACCGGCGAGACGTAAGCGTAGAAACTCCAACAAAGTAAAATATCTGGATCATAAAAGATAATTAAAGGTGTGACTTTTCTGACGAGCAGTTTCTGGTCTGGAATGTTCCACAGTTTGGCTTTAAACATGGAGACTGAAAGTTACAGGTCAGATCATCATGAGATTTCACGTTTTTCAAGGTATTTTGGGGCAATAAAGGAGGAACATTTCAGACAATCGGAAACAGAAACGAGCAGAAAAGTTACACAATCGACCTTCAAATAATGGTGGATAATAGCATTAAATTTAAAAGTAAGGATTTGGAAAACAGGGCTGAGTATCTTACAAAAATAGTTTACACAGAGCACGTCCTGCAGCTAATACAAGTAAAATTTTCATAATACTATTGACAATTGAACATCACACCAGCCCGGGTTAGTCTCTTCTATGGCGTCTTTAGACAAAACGGTAAAATACACGGATTCGTCAATTACTTCGAGACATTCGTTTTGTACCAAATACACAATGCATAGAGTTGGACTATAGTTTAACACAGGACTTGGTGTTCTACAAGTTTCCGTAATATTACACACTTATTTTTATTGCAAAAACCAATGCCAGTGGTAATGTGCGATGACAATGCATAGTTAATGTCCCATCTTTTCCCCCCAAAAACTACAGTGACGGTGGCCTCGAGAAGTCAAAATTAAAACGATTCTTTTTGCACAGCTCTTGGACCCAGTCTGCTGCGCCCTCTGCTGACCACCGGGGCGCACGACACACTGTTTTTAGAATAAATCATACACCGAGTTCTACTTCCAAACAGAAATGTCATTAATACTTTATACAGAAAAATAGAACTTTGGTTAAAAAAGTGAAATTATTATTAGCGCCGTGAGAAGTAGAAAATAAGGCCCAACATAAACGAGAGCAAATGTGTTTCAAAATCCTAACAAAGACACGTTTCAATTGTGACGTTTTAATTTTTTTTTTGCAGTTTTTAGCAACACTACGTACGTTCACACTGGTTTTAAAAGTAGGTGAGATCTGATTTATTATTTTATTATGTTTTAATATAATTTAATTTTGATTTTAACTTTAATAATAAAAAATAAATTAATTAAATTGAGCTTTTGTTGATTTATTCTTAATTATTTAAAAAAAACTGAAAATATTGCATTTTTATTGTTATATTTACTGTAATTGTCTATTTATTCTCCTTGTGGGACAATTAAGTTTATCTCGTCTTCTCTTATTTTTGTTTAGACAATTATCCAATCAGAAAGCAGAATGAGCCTCACTAGAGTCTCTCATTTGCGTTGCCAGGTCCAAAAATAAAATCCAGCTAATTTAAACCTAAAAGGACTCTCTCAGATCTTAACTTTAACCTTTTTAAAATGTTGAGAGAACACTTACAGTTCCTTTAGATAAATATTAATTTTGTACACCTGGTATTTAACTCTTATTATTGTACTTAACCAATAGAACAATTTACTAATCCACAAATGTTGAACTTTCTCATTAGAAGTTTGGAATTTGCTCCACAAACTTGCCATGTTAATGTATTTAAGTTGCACTGTGTAACTTTTCTGCCATCTGATATTTTTGCTTTGCCTGGAATATTCTAGAGTGCATTATTGCTTCTAAACTGCCTGACCAATTTATTGCTACAAAACAGTTAAAAAAAACCCAAAAACAAGAAAACCACAGTCAATATTACATGAAAACTATGGAAGATAATTTGTTTCATTAGATTTTGAATTCTAAATAAGGCTGATTTTTTTTTCTTCTGAATTTTAGTTGCTTTTTCAATACGTTTCAAATTCAAAATAAAAATGCCACCTTTTAAATATTTAGCACAGATATTTTTTAAAATTCAAAAGTCAAAATTCAAAGTGTAAAATTCACAGGGAAAAAAGTCACAACAAAGATCCCAGATGTCAAGGCAAAAGCAATCGATCCTGAGTGAGAGAGGAGGTCAGAGGATGTTTCCTAACGGTTCTCATTGGTGGGCGGGGTTTTGAGGTTCAGATGAGGCAAATTCTGACCAATCAGATCGCTTCACTGCTCTATTTCCTGTTTGTTACCAAGTTAGATCGTATCACTTTGGATCGATTGCTTCTGCCTTGGCATTTTGGATCTTTGTTGCCAAATGTTTTCACTTTTGAATTTCATGTTTAAAATTAAAAATCTGATGAAACAAATAGTCTTCCATAAAAACCATAAAGGGGTTTGTGTGGATTCTTGTGTCGTGTTGTGATCTCAGACACTTTTTTAATCAGTGTGAACGTAATAAAACTTGATAAACATTCAATAAATCATCATAACTTTCACTGCGCAACTTTTCCGGTGGAGGATATTCATGGTGTGACATTAAACAAATCCATTTAGTATTTCTTTTACTAAAAAATACACTAATTCCTTCTGCGAATAGGAGCGAATTTCCACAGATCTGACCTGTAATGTAGCGTCGTGCTGTAACCTGCTCGATACATACAGCAGATTTAATCTTTACCATGGAACATTCTAGACAAAGCAATAACATTTCCAAAGAGACAAGTATGGAAGATAATTTGTTCCATCATATTTTGATTCTAAATGTGGTTGAATTTCTCACTTTGAATTTTTTAACTCTGAAAAAACACATTTTTATTCTGAATTTTACTTGCTGAAATTTTAAGTGTACATTTTCAAAGTGTTTAAAATTCAATATTAAAAAAAAAAAAATCACCTTTTAAATATTCAGCACAAATATTTTAAAGTCCTCAACTATAACAATCAGTTTTCAGAGTGTAAAATTCGTAGTGAAAAAAAAAAAAAAAATTGCAGGAAGGATCCAAAGTGATCCGATCTAATTTAGTAACAAACAGGAAATGGAGCAGTGAAGCGTCTGATTGGTCAGAACTAGCCTCATCAAACCCTCAAACCCCGCCCACAGATGAGAACAGCCAATAGGAAACAGCCTCTGTCCTCCTCACTCACTCTGGATCGATTGCTTCTGCCTTGGCATCTTGGATCTTTTCTGCAAAATCTTACACTGTGAATTTTAACTGTTGAATTTGAGGATTTGAAAAAATATGTGCAGAATATTTAAAAGGCGACATTTATATTTTGAATTTGAAACATATTGAAAAAGTACACTTAAAATTTCAGCAACTAAAGTTCAGAATAAAAATAATTCAGACATTTAAAATTCAAAATCTAATGGAACAAATGATCTTCCATAGACAAGCAGGTGATGGACCCTCCACTTGAAATGTTACGCAATGCATCTTTAACTTCTTCAGCTTACGTCATGTTCTACTAGAGACAGTGCAGGTGTTGTGCTGAGAAAAGCAGCTCTTTAATCCAATACAGAAAATGTTAATGTGAAAGAGTTTTGTTTTCCTGAGGCCAATTCAACTTTTATCACGGACGAACACAACCTTGGATAGAATATTCTCAGTATTTGTGCATTTTCAACACTAAAACAACCACACGACTACACTAAAAGCTTTGCCTGGGATGTTGGATCCTCTGTTCGGCCTCACGTTTAACTTGCCCCATAGAGACCTGCTGGTGGCACCTTTAGGCCAAAGTGCAAGTTGGATCTGGATTGTAAATTTGTTCCATTGGGGGAAAATATGGATGCCCGAGAAAGTTTAATGTTTATTTTGTTAGCGCATGTAGTTAAAATGTTAATAATTTTGGCAGTTTGAATATTCCATCCAACTCGTTCTGCTCCCGACGAGCCAGAGTTTGTGCCTCTAAACCCTGATTTGATTGATTTTTTGACTTTCCCGAGTCGAAGTTTGGTTTTTCCTCGAGCACAATAGAATGCAGCATTAGATTGCTTAGATTAGATTAGATTTGTCTTTTTCAAGCAAAATTTGTTTAAGTTTCTTTCCGGGCAAAGCAACGAGCATGGAGACCAAACTAAAGTTAAGTTAAAGTTAAGTTATTCGAGTGCACCTTCACTTTTAAACCTTTGACCCTAACAGGTTTATTATTATTCTCTGAGCATGTGAAAATCTACCATATTTTAACCATGGAGTAAACCAGGTGGTGAACACTCAGAACAGTAACAGAAAAGTTGCACAATGCACCTTTAAAGTCCTTAAAAAATACATTGAATTGAATTAAATCCTTTCAACTGACATTAAGCTATTACCTCATCAAAAACAGACCTGGATTTGTGTTTCGTTTCATCTCCAAAGCTCCAAAATTACTGTCCAGGCAAAGCAATGTGCACAGAAACAAGCGGATAACTGAACTAAAGTCAAGTTAAAGTTAATCGTTTCATCTCCAAAGCTCCAAAATTACTGTCCAGGCAAAGCAATGTGCACAGAAACAAGCGGGTAAAAGAACTAAAGTCAGGTTATTAAGTTATTAGAGTGCAACTTTACTTTATTTGACGAGAACGCACTTAAAATTTTGACTCTAATAGGTTTATTATTATTCTCTGACCATGTTTCAATAAGTGTTTCCTAATATTGCGATAATATTTTAGCATAAACATGAATCGCATTTGCCATTTTTTGTTTTTAATTTGCAGCCTGAAAGATCCTATATTACACAAATTGACTCTTGTGAGCTTCAAGCCGTGTTATAAAGTTGTTATCTTATCCAAAACAGAGCTGGAGTTGTGTTTTGTTTCGCACGTTCCTGAATTATGAGTCCATTTGCATCTCCAGAACTCAAAATGTCCTGTTGCGTTTTCTGTTTGAGAGACAAATTCAGCCTAAATATGCAGGTTTTTGTGTTTTAAACGTGTGTGAATGAAACAAAACACAACTCCAGGTCCATTTTCGATGAAGAAACGATCAAAAAATAGCGTAATATGAGTCCTTTAATATAGAACAATATCACAACTTATAACGGGGGTTCTTTTCTCTGCATAACACCTGTGCCCACGTTACTCGAAAAATCCAAACGCCACAGAGCAAAGTACAAATCCTCACCAACGCTTTGAAAATAAAGCCAGTAATTTCTGTATTTCGGATCGATATTGCTTTTCCAATCTTCAGTACAAAAGTGACGAGCCCGAGTCAATCCTCCCGGTTAAAAACGCGACTACTGTTTGTGTGGATGTGACTAAAAACCTTTCAGGAAGTACCACAAGTCACGTAGTACTCTCCAACCGATGTATGCGTGTTCAAATATTTCAAATAACTTGCGATTTCTGATTAAATTTAATGACGAAACAGCTTTTGAAGGCTTGGGAATAGGCCGAGATCACCTTTTTAATCTCATCTCGTCTGCGTTTCTATGGGAGATTTGCAGTTTTTGAAGGAAAGATCCAAATTTCTGACGCACAAATGTTGAAATTTATCATTATTTGCTCGGGATTTGCACTGGGCAACTTTTTCCGCCACTTGTTTTCTCCATGGGGATTTTTTTGCTTTTCCTGGAATGTTGCGCAATAAGATTTTAAACTGATTTCCATGGAGACAAGCAGGGTCAGATTTGTGGAGAGTAAGAACTGCTTTTTTAAAAAGGTATTATTCAGTAAAATCATCGCCTGTAATGGAAAAAAGCAACAGAGGAAAGTTTAATGCCATAAAACGGAACATCCCAAGCAAAGAAATGGAGAAAACCAGGTGGAAAACACTGCAGAAAAGTTACACAATGCACCTTTAAAGTCCTTTCAATTGTCATAAAGCTTTTACTTCATCAAACACAGACCCAAAGTTGTGTTTCTTATTAGTCGCTTTACATCTCCAAAGCTCAAAATGCCCCGTTCCACCTTGTGATGTCATGAAGTGGTCGTTTTTTTGTAGTTTTTTGTAGTTTTTTTGTCATTCCAGTACTGAAATCATCCATATGATTCTAATGAAAGTGTATGGAGTTTATGAAGCACTTCCTGTATGACCACATGACATCACAAGGTGGATCAGAGCCTAAATATGCAGGTTTGTGTGAATGAAACAAAAAACACAACCCCGGGTTAGTTTGCGATGAGGAAAAAACTTCATATTAATAACATAGAGCAAAAAACTGTATAATTTTGGCCTTTAAACCATAAACCAGCTCAACAAATCCGCAATCTGACGCTTAAACTGCAAATCACGCCGTAGAATTCTGCCAAAAATGCGAATTCACGTGAACTCGGCCCGTCGTCCAAACACGGCTCATGCATTTCTTGGTGTATTGCAATGAGGTTTGAGTCTTTTCAGTGAAGCAGTCTCACAGCAAAAAAACAAAAAACTAAACAGACAAACCAAGAAAAAGATATGTCTCATCTCCTCCAGGCTTCAAGTAGTGCTACGATGGATAAGCCAGACCAGTCCCACCAGAAACAGCCCGGCCACACGTACACAGAGGTTTTAATAAGGCTCATTCTAGACATTTGGGGTTTTAATAAGTTATTTAGCGTGAAATATGCAGTTACTTTTTAAAATATGTGTAGACTATAAGAGGCAATAGGTATTTTTGTATGAGAGATGTGTTTTTGTAAGATTTTTTATCATTTTTTGAGTAGAATTGTTAATTTTTTCTTTCTAAAGCCTCAGTGATTTTCAGCTTCCCATTTATAAGTGACAGTTTAAGGATTTTTTTTTGTTCTGACTATTGAAAAGGATAAAGAATGCATATTTTAAGTATGTTTTACCCTTAACTTTACAATTCATAAATGTATGTAATTTTAAAAAATGTATTGGGCTGAAATAAATTAAATAAAGTCATAACTGCATGTAAATACCTAACAAAATAATAAAATATAATACTCAAATTGAAGAAATTATTTGAAATAGTAGTTTAATCAGTTGCATTAATATGAATATCCCATTTGTTTTTGTGTGTAATGATATTTGTCAGAATCTGCAAACACTCAAGTCAAGGTGGAATAAGTGTCTTGCGCCAAGACACAACAATAATTTGGGTCAAACCATCAACCTTATGCATTTAAATTAGATACTGTAGCCAGATTACCATGTTTTTTTATTATAATGCCAGTGAATAAAATATCTGTGTACATGTAGCCAGGGTCTCATCATCCTAAAGCTGCTCTATGTAACTTTTTCACTGGGCGTCCGTCACCTGCTCGTTTCTATGGAGACGACGTTGCTCTGCCTGGAATGTCCCACAGTGTGACATTAAACAGCTCTGCTTTACATTTATTCAGTTACAGGTGGTTTT
Organism: Scartelaos histophorus; assembly: GCA_000787155.1. Lineage (NCBI taxonomy): Eukaryota > Metazoa > Chordata > Actinopteri > Gobiiformes > Gobiidae > Scartelaos > Scartelaos histophorus. The sequence continues at coordinate 727 of JACN01050138.1, read as the reverse complement.
AAAGCTCAGAGATGCCTAGAAAAACAGAGGTTCTGACTGTGAGCGGGGTCACCCCTCCACAGATCTGACCTGTAACTCGGTCCGATTCGGTCTCCATGACGATAGTGAGTTTTAAAAATGTTTAAGACGACACTGTGAAACATCCCAGACAAAGCCATAACGTCATCTACAGGGAGAAAAGCGTCTGACGAACCCTCCAGTAGAAATGTTACGCAGTGGATCTTTAAATCCCGTCATTTTCTCTCTTTACCCTCTGGGCCCTGTTGTGTCCAAGTCTGTGTGATGTCCGTTCTCCGCTGCGTCCGACCCGGGAGAGGGGATTTCTTCAGGTATTCCGTTCAGGTCGGCCCTGGACGCCTGCTCCCCGTGTCTGCTCACCTGACCCCCGTTCACACACGTCCCTCCTCCCTCCGACTTCCCAAAGTTAAAGAGTTTCCCCGGGTTAAAGGCCTTACTGGGTGATTGCGAGCGCTCCGTCGAGCTGCTACCTGTGGATGACGATGACGATGTGTTTGTGACGCTCGCGGACGAAGAAGAAGAAGAAGAAACCACGCCTCCGCTTTCTTTCTTATTCTCCGGCGATTTTAAAAACTTGAAGCTCAGAAATCCAGGGAGTTTGGGTTCGCTTCCTGTGGGCGACTGCGGAGACCTGGCCCCCCGGCTCTGTAAGGGTATGATCTGTTTGAGCTTCATCACGTTGTTGTTGGCCAAAAGGGAGCTGGGTCTT
>KN511918.1:32333-55131 GCA_000787155.1 Scartelaos histophorus | reverse complement strand
AATTTTTCTTCCTAATTGGAAATCATGACATCACAGTGGGGGAAGTCATAACTGTTGCCCTGAAACCATGTGGTCCCCTCGGCTCAAACGCTCCAGTGTGTATCTCACGAAATATGATTTGACAAATACAAACATGAAACGCCTTAAAGCGTCCCTGTAAACTGTCATTACCATAGACTGTATATATAAATGAACATGGCTAACGAGCTCGTTGGCACGTTCCAAACAGGAAGTGAGCATAGGCATGAGCCGACTCCATCAGCTCCACTTCACTTTCTATTGAAAAGTGACAGCCCAGTCTCTGTAAGGGCTGCTATCAGGCTCCTCATTCTGATCTGAAAGTGTTCCTGAGCGTTTAGTTCATTATCTGGAGTTGGCACGAGCTGTCACAAGTTCAGACCATACTTCAGGACACTCTCCATGGAGACAGATGAGTTTATACCATACTGTGCTACATTACAGCCAAAGGAACAACATCTGCGCTCCACTGGTCTTCCAGGCCAAATAGTTTTGTGGAGATGCAAGTCAAAGTCAGGAGGGCTTATTTTCTGTTGTTTTTCAATGCAAAAAAACAATCAGTATGACTTTTGGGGGGCTAAAAAGTTACATATTGTGGCTTTTCCATATTTTATCAAAAATTACTGAAAGTAGTAAAAGAAAAGACTCAGACAAACTTTATTGATCCACAAGGGGAATTGTTTGGCCAAAAACTACTGCTTTGTGACATCACAAGGTGGAACAGAGTATTTTCAGCTTTGGAAATGTGGACAGAGCGATAATAAAGGATTACTCAAGCACATGTGAATGAAACAAAACACAACTTGATGAGGAAACAACATTATACCACAGCTTAAAGCTCAATGAGTCCATTTTGTGTAATATATGACTTAAATAAGCAACAGCACTCTTAATAAAATAGAAGTTGAGTCGCTCTACTAACTTCTATGGTAAATTCTTTAGGGAGAAAAAAACAAAAATCACAAAAGATGTAATAATTACCCCACGGGCACATTTGACACATCTCAGAAGGAGTCCAGTCCTGGCAGCAGATAACCAGTGGAGCCTGCTCAGATTAAGAGCCTGGTCTTTGGCCTCCCTTCACCGTATCACCCAGAGACTTAGCTCCGTCTCCCTAACATGACATCACTATCTGAGCGCCATGCATTTCCCATAAACCCCTGCTCCCATAGGCTTCCCACCCAAAACATATCAGACTACACAGCTTTATCTTGTCTATTTGCCTTAGCTCAAAATGCATAACATCCCATTTGTGTAGAGCTGTTAGCGCAATTTGGAACGGCTGATTATTAAGAATGTTTAGAGCAGGATTTCCGAGAATATTTGTGGTTCTGGAGTTTTCCGCCTCGGGGCTAGAAGGAGCTACAAGGCTGTAAGGTCCTTTATTTCCCACAACTGGACTCAATTGGCTGTGTGAAGGCCTGGTTGTCAATCACTTGACTGCGCAGCAGCAGCGTATGGATCAAGTCTGTGGGGCTAACGCGAAAAAGCACAGTGCCATTTTAAAGGGGGTCCTGTCAGCATCTACATATTGGATACAGCCCCCCTGGCTGTGCACGCCACGGGACATGTACCCCTTTAATTATGGTTTTATTTACACAGCAGTCCCCCACAGGCACGCCCCTTTAAGAGAACTGGGGGAGTCAGGGGGTCACAGTATATCCACATACACCTACACTGTAAAAATACTGGGTATATTAGTGTTATTACTTGTTATATTAAAGTTGTTGTACCTGATTTTGACCTAAAAATGTGATAAACAGAATTCCTCACTTTCTTTACATATTCTAATCATCCTAAATATTCAACACAATGAGTTTATGAGCATGTTTCACCATTTTGAGAGGCCAGAACGGAGTCTTGCCTCACTAATGATGACAACAACTAGCATGCTAACAGCATACCAGTGTTATTTCTGACAATAAGTAGGACTATAAACTGACAGTACTCAAGAAAAAAAAATCATCTAGTTTAACTGGTTTTAGCAATGTAAAAAAATGTGTTTTTCATTGTAATTTCATTTTTCATAGATTTCCCCTCTTATTTCAGGCACAGTTTACTTTAGAGTAAAACAAAACAATGATTGATAGTTTTTGGGACAGAGCACTTATCTGCCCAGGGGCAAACTGACGGAAGAGAAATCTGCCCCATCCGCCTCCTGACCACCACCAACCATGGATCTGTAATTAAAACTGGATAAGCCTCGTCCTGCTCCAGACCGACTGCTTTTAAAGCTAATCTAAAGACTTTTAGATACTATTTAGAAAAGCTTACTGATTATGCTTTTAGCATTTATTTATCAGTTGTTTTTTAAAATTCTTGTGTTATTGTAGCATTCTGAGATTTTTTGGAATGAAAAGTGCATTATGAAAAAAAATATTATTATTATTATTATTATTACTTAGCCTAACCTCATACTCTCCGCTCTAGGAGCTCCAGCTCTGATTGGTCACATGGGTGGGAGGAGCTCATCTGTGTTGAGGAAGTAAATGTGGAAGAGAAAATGTTATTTTATTTTTACTTAGATTTTATTATAGTTCTATGTCACCAACACACACACACACACACACACACACACACAGAAATAGTTTTTGCCTCTAGCGCCCCCCTCTGGCACTTGTATTTCAAGTGTTCTCCCATCCAAGTCCTAACCAGGCCCGGCTTCACTTCTGAGATGTGCCGAGACCAGGCTTTGACAAGGAGGTTTGGCCACAGATTTGATTCACAGGGAACTATATTTGAATGAAACTCAATAAGTCAAAGCAGTAAATACACGTCTCCCGTTTCAAACTGCTCAAATCAAGACTGATACTCTGAATTTATCTTGTCAACTAATATTTACTTTTTGCAGTGCGAGGCCAGGTATTTGGTTCAATAAATAGAAATATACTCCTTCAATTAATATCACGTGTTTTGGTCAAGAAAGCGGAGTACAAAATGTGCCCGTAGTCCATTAGCTGCACATGCTCCAGGCCCAAAACCACAAGCGAGAGAGAGCTCTTTCAAAGCGCCGTCATTATATCAATAAGTATTCCCATTAATCTCAAACTAGTGCAGGCTATTACCACACAAAATCAAACACAGAGCAGTTTAAAAGGGATGTGTCCACTTTTGAGGGCGAGTAATAGCAGGGGATGAAAACGGACGAAACTGTATCAAGATATATTTGGGGACATTAAAATAATATGTTGATTTAATATAGAAAATATAGTTTGCCAGCGCGTTTGAGTTGGGTTCGCTAATGAAACTCTTGAGGATAAGGAAATGCTAACTTATATATTTGACTTTTTGTGCGGGCTCCGGTGAGGGATAGGTTGTGTTACGAAACGCTTGAATGAACTGCCATTGCAAACGCGGCGTAAATCACGGAAACCACCGAAAGAAAATTAAGTGAAAAAGAGAAACGTGATTAAGTTGATGCATTGACCGTAAAAATAATAGTGCTAAAAGTGTGAGGTCACCAGTGTGTGTACAAACGCCTCTCAGGTGCATTTCTTTGTTCAGCTTGTGAGTTTATCCAAAAGTTGCATTTAGAAAGGTCCTATATTACACAAAATTGACTCTTGTGAGATGTAAGCCGTGTTATAGTGTTACGTCATGCTCTGAAAAGGCTCTGTTCCACCTTGTGATGTCATCAAGCGGTAATTTTCAAGTTAACAGCTCCTTTTGCCTTTTATTTGGAAGAGATTGGCAATTCCAGGGCTGAAGTTATCCAAATGATTCTAGCAAAGGTGTGTGGAGTTTAAAAACCACTCAGCCCATAAATATGCAGAATTAATGTGTTAAACATGTGCGAATGAAACAAAAACCAACTCCAGGTCTGTTTGTGATGAGGAAAAATTATGACAAAAATCTGAAAATAAAATAATATTGGTCTTTTAATAAATAAAAATGCAAGATATACTGTTTTACATTCAATTAAGGAAACTAGAATACAATAGAAATGGCCCAAAACAGTCCAGATAGAAAGTAAAACATTATAATATGCTTGGAAATTATAATGAACCTTATTATAATTCTTTGTGCATCTCTAATGGTGGAATGTTCAGATGTTAAAAGGCACACAAGGACATTTTAAGATACACAATTTTAAGATATGATTCAGACGATATCCTGGTTGGACATTTACTGGTCAAAATTGCCCAGAAAGTCTCATAATCTTTTATCTTTAATTTAGCTGTTCTGAGAGATAAATGGCAGATTTTTTTTTACACATTTTGATCAGTTTTGTGTTATTTTATTTTTGTCTGACCTGACATTAAACCGCTGTGTCTAGAATGTTCCATAGTATCGCCATAAACTTGTGAATCTCCATGGAGACGTGCCTACCAAATTACAGGTTAGATTTACAGAGAGACGATACCACTCTCTGTCTGAATGGATACTTTTTAAGATATTTTTGAGAAATAAATATAACAATAAATGCAAGACAGATTCATTTTGTGTCATATTGTGGACAATCCTGACCAAAGCATTAACGTCTCCATGGCAACAAACAGGTTGAGGACCTAGAATAAATAAATAAATAAATGGTAATAATAAATTCTAAATGAGTAGCAAGAAAGTTCGCAAGAGACAGGTGTCAAATAAGACAATTATATTAATGTAACCCAAAATAAAATTAAAAATAAACACTATAAACTTTGCAGACCTTCGGGCAATTTTAGTATTTTAGTCATTTTTGTCCTTGTGTGGATTTTTATCTTAATTTTGCTATTAAAACTCCCCCTTTTATCCTCTAATGAAGTGTTAAAAAAAAAAAAATCAGTACAACTTGTTTTTTCACAATTTGCTGCTGTGATAATAATAAATAAATAAATAATAAATAAATAATACAAAAAACTGAAAGCAAAATTCACACCATTTCAATCAAAACACACAGCAAATAAGCACATAATTAAACAACTTTTTGGACTTAAAAAAATGTTTAAACCAGTTAGCAATTGTCCATGTGTGTTCATTTTGGCATTATGGGGTAAAACTACAATTGGATATTTATCTCCAAATGTAAGTTTTTTGGTTGTTCTCAGTTACAACCCTCCAGAAGTGAAAGTGAACGTGCCCAATCAAACAGGAAGTAAAACTATTGACCTTATAATAGCCAGGAGTTAAAGGACTTCCACAAAGCCTGGAAGCCAGCGAGCGCTAACCGATTCCACCGTGTTTACCGTGGGCGGGTGGAAGTGAGCGCGCCCCCCGGTCTGTCTGGACAGGAAACGGGGAGCGGCGACCTCTGACCCGCGGACGGTTGGAATAGGCGCGTATGTGTTTATCGGGTCGGAAACAGGTTGGGGGGACACATGGAGCTCGTTGTCATGGCAGCAGCTGCAGGTGCGTCGAGCTTCCTGCCTCAAGGTGCAGTGTTTACGGCCCACGGTGCCAATGAGCCACACACTCCCCCGTGGAAAGAGGAATGATGGAGGAAGAGGAGGAGGAAGAGGAGGAGGGGGATGCACGGGGGTTGGTCAAATCTGTTAAGAATAAAGACCAGTTTCTTTTAAAAGTTACACTGCAAATTTCTCTGATCTGGCTGAGATTTTCAAACTTATATCAGTTCTTCACCTTGTTTTCAGATTTATTCTCTACTTACTAGTTCAGAGACTGTTTAATTCTAGTCTAGAGGGAGTTTATTTTAAGAAAACTTGTCCAGTAAAATGATCTTGCTGCATGGACAGATCATTGCACTACTTTGAAGTCATTTTCTGATAGTGTTTAGATCTTAAAGGGATAGTTAGTTTTTTTTTACATGAATCTGTACGTCGTCCTCGTCATTACTGTGGTGCATGCACACTGACTTGCCTCCGACAGCATCCCGTGAGCCGAGTTCTTGCCCGGTTTTGGTGCTGATGAAAGTAGTCCGGCAAGTTGGCTGGGGTCACGAAAATAAAGCGCTTTTCTTCTCAAAACAATGTGTTCAAAAGAGTGATACATTTGCATCACAAAAACGTCAGACTTCATAATTGCTTGGCACTATTTTCTCTCTGTATCACTGCGCCGCTGCAAGCTGAGAGCCGTGCATTAATCCAACACTTTTTTTTAGTTATTTGGCTTAGACCGATGACGCCGAGAGCTAACGTGAGAGCTAACGTGAGAGCTAACGTGAGAGCTAACGTGAGAGCTAACGTGAGAGCTAACGTGAGAAGTATATAAGCTTCAGACATGTTGGTGTTAACTTTTAGAGGATTGGACTGGATAAAAAAAAAATTGTATATACAAAAAAACACTGAGTTCTATTGGTCTTATGCAATTTAAGTTGTAAATTGCCTTTGGTTCAATAAAAAGGTTATGATTGAAGTGACAAACATAAACTGTTAGCCACCGTGTTCCAAACAGAAAGTGAGAAACTGGAGGATCATGACATTCTTCTTATGAGCAGGGTCACCTCTCCACAGATCTGGCCTGTGACTTGCTGATGGCGTCACCTGCTTGTCTCTGTGGTTGTGTAAGTTTAATGAGAAGTTCTTATTCCGTTTAGATGAGCAAATAATTTACATCACACTGAACAACTATCTTTTGATGTTCCTTCTATAAAAAAAATTGAAATTGGCCACAGAGAGTTTGCGTTCAAATCCCCAAATGAAAGGAACAACTTGCCCTCCTCAAACCGATCGATTACGTCAGTATCTGAAGACTGATGCTTTAAACGGTTGGACTGACATACTTTTGTGTTTTATGTACTTTCTGATGTACATAGAGTTGCTTTTTCTCTCAGTAATTTACAAATAGAGAGATGTATGTATGTTTTAGGATCCTGTACTTTATAGTGAGAATGTTGTATAGTGTTGTCTGTGTTTTTTTTTTCTTTTCTGTAAATGTAAATTCTGTATTTTTTTTTTTTTATGTGTATCGAATCCTTATAAACCCTTACACCTTTAAAAGTAAATAACACAACATGACATCACAAGGTGGAACAGAATGTTTTCTGTTTGAGAGAAGCCTAAATCTCTCTCTCTGCCTAAATCTGCAGGGTTGGTGTGTGTTAAACATGTGTGAATGAAACAAAACACAAATCCAGGTCTGTTTGTGATGAGGAAACAACATTTGAACATAGATCAGAAGAATTAGCAACTAGTGATTGTGCTTTCTACATAAGTCTCAGTCTCAGTCAAAGTGCAGGTGGATTATTATGTAAAAGTGTTTTAATGCTCATGACAAGAGTTTTTCCCTTGAGTCTATTTTGTGGTCTCGTCATTTTGGTCTTAAAATGTTCGTTTAACGCGCTTGTTTTACCATGATCCTGGTGTTTTTATTTTCGCTGTAAATAAATTCCTATTCCTAATATGGAACTCTGCTCCAAATTCACTCCAATAACTGCCAGTCTCATGAGTTATATACAACTCTGGAGAAAAATAAGAGACCACAGCAAAATTCAAATCAGTTTCTCTGATTTTACTACTTATAGGTTTGTGTTTGAATAAAATGAACATTTTTGTTTCATTCTATAAACTACTGCCATTTCTCCCCAATTCCAAATCAAAATATTGTCATTTAGAGCATTTATTTGTAAAAACAAATGACAAATGGTCAAAATAAAAAAGATGTAATGTTTTCAGACTCAAATCATGCAAAGAAAAGCGGATAAGATTTATTTTAAAACGACACAATAACTTGAGTTCAGAAATCAGTATTTGGTGGAATAAGCCATGTCACAGCTTCATGACCACAGCAGTGGATTTTATCCTGTTCCTCCTTAAATCAGATTTGGTTCAGGTGATCAGCTCATCAGTCCCTCATGAAGCAGAATGAGCTGAGCTTGTGTTGGAGTCAACAGACGCTGGAATGAAACGACTGTCACACATGTAGAGATGAGTTCAGAACAAAAAATGCATTGGTCTCTTATTTATTTCCAGAGCTGTTTGCTTATAAAGTCTATTCTGCCCGTGTAGAGATGAGTTCAGAACAAAAAATGCCAGAGCTGTATGATTATAAAGTCTATTCTGCCCTACAAAGGCAAACGATCTTAACCCTCCAGAGTGTGAAACTCAGGAAAAATGACTTCAAAGTTTCTGTGTTGTCCAGTCTAAAGTATAACAGGTAGAGCTCCCAAAACCAGTTGCTATAAAGATGATATATTAGTGTGTGAAAAATATTGAGTTTAAATTTGACTCTTATTTGGCAGTTCCTGTATCTGCCTTTGTATCATGTGGCGAAAATAAGAAGTTGTGCAAAGGCAAAGGGCAATAACTGACATGGTTTCTGCCTTTTGCCTTTGCACAACTTCTTATTTTTGCCACATGATACAAAGGCAGAGTACAGGTACTGCCAAACAAAGGTCAACAGTCAATTTTGAGCTCTATATTTTTCATGATATTTATTCTTATGGTGAAGGAGTTCTCAAATACTCCCAACATGACATGAACTCATTTTGACCAAACATGATGGTAACAAGAGACACTAAAATACAATAAAAGGTGCAATAAGTAACTCTCTGGTGGAGGATCCATCATGGAGATTTTATAATTTTACTTTGAATATTCGTCTGGATCAAACTTGTGCATTCTTACATTCATCAGACTTACATTCTTACTATGAGCAGGGTCACCTCTCCACAGATCTGGCCTGTAATTTGGTCTGGACCACTAAAATATATGCAAACTCACTTGATTATTACTGCTCAGGCAAACAATGTGAGCAACTAGTGATCGTGTTTTCAGTGCAGATGGATTATTATGTAAAAAGTATATGTACAAGTATATGTTTTTTACTGCTCATGACAAGAGTTTTCCCCCTGAATCCATTTTGTGGTCACATCTAAAATAATCATGCATTGCAACTACAGTAAAGACCTGATACTTCACCACAGAATAAAGAAAATACTCCCAAAACGCCCTTGATTTGACTGATACCATAATTATGATGTGAAGAAGTATTGGTCCATATTATAAATGCCACAACACTTTTCCTATGATGAAACCTCACAATATTTTCTTTGATTTAAGGCAACGTTTTATTTTCCCGTCCACAAACTGGACCTCAAATGCACCGCAGGATCCAGGAAAGAAGTGTTGAGAGGCAATATGGAGGGAGTTAAGTGGTAAGGTCAAAGTTCACGGCTGGAGATTCACCCCTTGAGGCAAAACCGCTGCAAACTGGGGAATAACAAATGTTCCCGAGATTCCAGCATGCACTCTGACTCCTTGTATGAAACACTCATAAAAGCACTTTTTTAGACTCGAATCTAACAATAATATAACCAGAACTTCTACTAAACTACTGTAGCCACACATTTTTATTAATACGTTCTACTGTACACATATAGATCCTTTGAAAAATTGTGAACAAAAACCTTCTAAATTTCAGAATGGAGCAGCTGGAGACAAAAGTAAAGCAGAACATAATGCGATTTTCATGGGAAAACTGGGATTAATTTCAGAATATCACAAATTATGAAAAATCAAGAACAAATTGTAAAAGTCAAACCTCTCAGACCCATGTGAATGATTCAGAGCCCAGTTTAAAAACATTTACTATTGTGTTTTACGTGATTTATTTATTTGACAAGAGTTTATGAGCCACATTAAGCATTTTTACAAAGGCTAAATCCAACATTTTGAGCTTTTACTGAACAAATGGTCACAAAAATGTTGAGCCCACAACAGTTTTTCACTTCAGCTACAGATATATTACACATTTCATCATAAATTATACTTTTTGTGAAGCCTGAATACTATTTCAGGATTAGAAAACTGTATTTTTTCCATCCTGATGTCAGACGATTGAAAGGGTCTGTACTGACGCTGTTGAAACTTCTACCGTCCAAATTTGAACACTGCAAATTTCTCTGATCTGGCCAAGATTATACAACCTATATCAGGTTATTCATCTAGTTTCAGATTTATTATTACTTACTAGCACTGAATAACTTACTACAGAAATTCTTAATTTTACACAATAAATACAAGTAAATACAAGTACAACTGCAAATAAATACAATAAAAACAATTTTAGTTTATAATTAATATGAATGGACTACTATTATGTCAAACCAATTATAGTAGAAAGAACTTTGAACTTATTATCAGGCCATGAACACTAATCACAAACTGCTTTTAAGTCTGTTTATCTCAAACTTTGCATCTATAAACTTATTTCAGCCCATGAACACTCACCACAGACTGATTCATTCTAGTCTAGAGGGAGTTTATTTGAAGAGAGTCATTTTCTGATAGATTTAAGTGTTTAGATCTTACATTTTGGCCGAGCTTTTTCACACTGAACAATGTCTTGTTTACGTTTTAATATGTTTTTCTTACCACTTTCTACGTTTTATATACAAATGAAAGACATCAATTATAATATTAATATATGAAACAAGATATATGGAAATATGTGTGAATGAAACAAAACACAGCTCCAGGTCTGTTTTTGAGGGTTAGGGTCAGGGCTTGTTTTACAATAATAAACACTACTTAGTATTACAGCTAATGTATTATTGTTTATATTTATATTTATATTTATATTCATATTTATATTTCAATGTAGCTGTTTTATGTATGTTTATGTTTTATTATATTTGTTTTTTTTGTTGTTTTTAGTTTATAGTTGTATTTATATTTTATTTATTGTTGTTTTTTATTACAGTTGTTTAAAATTGCATTGTGTACATTTTCTGGTGGAGGTGGACATTTTCTCAAATGTTTTCTAAATGGAAATGTTATTGCCTTGTCTGGAATGTTGTTATTGTACTGAACCTTCTATCTTCATGCAGACCAAACCAGGCCAAGTTACAGGTCAGATCTGTGGAAAGGCTGTAATTGAATAAATGTAAAGTATATGTAAAGTGTTTAATGTCACACTGTGGAACATTCCAGGCAGAGGAATGATGTATCTGTAAAAACAAGGTGATGGACCCTTCACCAGAAAACTCAATGCACCTTTTTTTCCAGTCTTTTTCATTTTTGGAACTTGGTTTAGTTTGATTATTTGCTGCAAATGTGTATCTGAATAGAGCCTCAGGTGCTCACATCATCTGGAACATTTCTCATGAGTTCACAGTTCTCAGGTTGTTTCTCAAAGTGTTTGACACAGTTCTCTTTCACAAAAACACATGATCACATATTTTTTTCAGTACTACAAGTCTTTGGCCCAAACTCTGGCACTTTCAATAACAGTAAAAAGGAAATACTTGTGAGCACCCAAAATCTCTCACCAAATGATTTCACACATGAGTCAGAGTACAGAAACATCCTGCTCCTACAGTAGTGTATGTGGAATACAGTATACAGTAGTGTATATAGTATGGAGTAGTGTATATAGTATACAATTGTGTATACAGTATAGAGTACTGTATATAGTATACAGTAGTATATACAGTATAGAGTAGTGTATATAATATACAGTAGTGTATACAATATAGAGTAGTGTATACAGTATACAGTGTAGTGTACATAGTATACAGTAGTGCATACAGTATACAGTAGTGTATATAGTATACAGTAGTGTATACAGTATAGAGTACTGTATATAGTATACAGTAGTATATATAGTATAGAGTAGTGTATATAATATACAGTAGTGTATACAGTATAGAGCAGTGTGTATAGTATAAAGTAGTGTATACAGTATAGAGTAGTGTATATAGTTTACAGCAGTGTATACAGTATAGAGCAGTGTATATATAGTTTACAGCAGTGTATACAGCATACAGTGAGATATACTGTGGGTTTCAGGTGACAGAGCATTCTATAGGCCAGTATTAATTCAATCCAATCCACTTTATTTCTATAACGCATATACATATTTTGAAGTTTCCAAAGTGCTGCACTCACAGATTAGACGTCCTTTGGTGTTGTCTGTGCCAACTACATGAAGAAATAACTTATAAAGCACTTTTAAATCTGAATATTATAACAGGATCCAAGGCTTTTCAAGGCTTTTCAAAAGCTTTTAAATGGAAAAAGTGGCATATTCACAGTTTTGTAAGACTCCACAAAATATCACAATAAATATAGGCCTGTGAAGTGCATACAGTTAAATGTTGTATTGAGGGATTGTGATGTTGTTACATCTCCAGTAATATGTACATTTATTTTAGTTATATAAATAATAAAAACTCATAGGTGAAAAGTATGAGCCCAGTGTCAGACTGCACTAAACCACAGATTCTCTGTGGTCCATGAGAGCAGGACTAACAGTAAAGAGCATAAAGAAAATATTTGAGCGAAGTTTGGGAGTTTTGAAGGTAAAATTTGTTTCTGGCCAATGATTTATGAGTTTTGAATTAAAACTATATTTTAATTCGATTAAATTTTGTTCAGGAAAACATCCATCCATCCATTTTCTTTCGCTTTATCCGGGGCCACGTCACGGGGGCAGCAGTCTAAGCAGGGACTCTCAGACCTCCTCACCCCAGACACTTCCTGAAAAAAAGGCACCAGAACAGATGCCCTCCCCTCAGCTGCTCTTCTCGATGTGAAGGAGCAGCGGCTCTACTCCGAGCTCCTCCCATGTGACTGAGCTCCTCACCCTATCTCTAAGGGAGCGCCCAGCCACCCTGCGGAGGAAACTCATTTCAACCACTTGTATCTATGATCTTGTCCTTTTGGGCAGTACCCATACACTGTATAAAAGAAGTGGACTAAGTGATTGTGACGTCACCCATAGCGTTTAGCGCTACTTAAATGAGGCTCGCCATGCTAATGGTTACAGGAGTGAATCTGGAGCCAGGCTCTGTGTTATGAATAGGATTTTTTTGATGAACAAAATAGCAAAAAAAAAAGGCAGGATCATGTAGGGCAGGTTAATAAGAACATTTTAAGACCAATATGACGAGGCCACAGCAGCAGGTACAGAGAGACGAGCGACAAGATCCTAATGTAAGTCAATGGGAGCCAGAGTCAGAAGGAGCCGGAAGACCCTAACCCTAACCCTAACCCTAACCCTGGAGCACTTCTTATTTGGCAGGGGCTAACGCGTTAGCTATGTCCATTCATATATGCGGTCTATGGCAGTACCTGTTTCAGGAAAAGGTTTTATTCACCTTTGGAAACACAGGGACCACTTCTGGTGTAGTTCACGACGCTGGGCATGTGATAAAACTGTGGATTCAGCAGCAGGGTCTTCACAACCTGTTTAAGCTTTCCATGGGGGACTGGACTCTAAGCACATCTTCATTGTCACAAGCAGATACTTGTAACATGCTGAACAGAGCCCAAAAGAAGTCGCCATTCACATGTTTCCAAACATCTTCTGCTTGTGAATAGAGCCCATATTATTATTTAATCACCTATACTTTTTTCAATAATATATTTATAAGTCAAAATGTGTTATTGTGACAGGCCTAGCAGTAATGCTATGTCCTCTCTTCTACAGGCTACAAGTTACGCTGGATGTAGATTGTGTGATGTTTGGCCCTTTTTGGTCCAATTTTTCACTTGGTCCAATTTTTCGGCTTTTATTAAGGTTGGGCTGAGTTTTGTCTTAATCGTGTGCTTCGTGCTTCGTGTAGTAAACATGGGGTGACTAGAACCGATTAATACCTCATGACCAGCTCCCGATCGGCAATCGTAGGTCCAAGAAAATCAAACCTGTTTGAAATCCAGTCGCCTCTCGTGAGAGTTTCACTGTTGAAGTCGTTTGTATAGTGTGAGAACATGAATCGTGAGTTGTGAACTTTTAAACCCTGCGATTTGGTCATACAGTTTAAGCTGGAGCTGAGTGAAACCATTGAAAATATCACACAGTGTACACTCAGTAAAGTTTAGTATAGTTTCCTTCTCCATCTGATCATCTCCTAATCAGAGATGAAGTAAAGTTTTATGGGTCAGTGGTGCTTTGACTTGTCACTGAACATTAACATAATTTCTCACAGTTTCAGAGACATTATTAAAGAGTTGGACACTGGTGGTTTCACATCCAAACGCCTTCAGGACCATTAGAGCCTGAGCCGAGCTGGGAGCTGCTGAAACCCTCTGATACATGTTTGGCTCGGCTAAAGACACGACTCCAGCAGAAACAATGGACTCTGTGGAGAATGGGACAGCGGCCATGAGGGGAACATGTGTTGCATTTGAGTGCTCTTGAAGTGTGTATGTGCGGTGCGTTCGAGGCCCACTCATTAGTGGAAACCTCAGCGCAGACTAGCTCCAGTTACAGTAGTAAATGCTGCCTTTGAACTTTTAATAGAGCCCTGAAACCCAACCAGGCCTTAAAAACACATTTGCAGGAAAAGACGAGAAATGGAAAAGGAAAAGGTGGAAATGGCCAAGAAGCGCGAGGAAAGCAGAGAGGCGATGGATCGTAATAAACAGATAATCAATAGTGCAGCGCTGCTCACACACACCATTAATATTAAACATAACAGAACATATAATAAATGTGTATATAAGTGACACACAGACACCTGCAGAGGCCGCCACCCTCACTGTGGGAACAACCCCGGGACTTTTCTGTGGGATTCTACAGTGTAAAAACTACTGCAGTACTGGATCTGACCACATGTTTTACTGCGTGCATTTGAAGTACTTTAAATACCCCTATATATCTTTGGCTTGGGCACTATGGTACACGCTGACTCTCTAAACATTTTCAGTAAATCTGCACGAAAAAAAATGTACTATAACGCATATTAAAGAACATTTTACACTATTTTCTGATCTGTGTTCTATTCTCCAGGTCTGTTTCCTCATCACAAACAGACCTGGAGTTGTGTTTTGTTTCATTCACACATGTTTAACACACAAATCGTGCACATTTAGACTGATTTCTTCTCTCAAACTGAAAACACTCAGAATAATTTGGATCATTTCAGCCCTGGAACTCCCAATCTGCACTGAATTAAAGATAAAAGGAGCTGTTAACTTGAAAACTACCACTTGGGGACCAAAAAGTCGCAGGTAGTTTAAAAGATTAGTTTAAAAGATGCATTGTGTAACTTTTCTGGAGGACGTGGAGGATTCATCAAAATGCTTTTCTGTTTCATGGAGATGTTTTAGCTTTTTTCTGGAATGTTTCACAGTATGGCATTAAACCTTTCTATCTTCATGAAGACCAAACCAGCCCAAGTTACGGGTCAGATCTGTGGAAAAACAGTCAGAATGTCTGTTTTTCTACGTATTTTTGAGCTATAAAACCATCTGTAACTGAATAAAGGTAAAGCAATGACATCTCCAGCCAAAACGTCACACAATGCATCTTTACTTATATTTTTACTTACTTGCAACTTTTTTTCAGGTGATGTTTCTCCACTCTCCCCTCCTCGTGTGGGGGGGTTATTTGGAAGCATCACCTGTGATGGCCACACTAGCAGCTGGGCGGTGTGCACGTGGGTGGAGTCCATGTTTCAGATCCTGTGGTCCGGTGTAAACAGATGTCGAGCCTTTACGAGCTCCTAACAACAGCACCAGCCTGAGTCCAGAGCTTTAGAATGAGAACAGCACACAATATGAGCATTAGCTGACATAAGGAATTACACATTGGGTTAAAACTCCTCTAATGTACGAAAGCAAATATGAGAAAACACCTTTATTTTATTTCAATAATGTTTAAAGTGTGACAATGTGTTTCTTGTGTTGTAAATTGTGCTAAACTTTTGGATAGAATTCTCCCATTGTGATATCATTAGGTTTGGTCGCTTTGTTCGTATCCATCAGTAAATTTGTTTTGCAGATTTGAGATTCTGGTCCCACGTGTCACATTTCATTCATCCACACTATTGTTTCCCAAAAAACTGGGTCCCAGTCCTCAAATGGGTCACAAGAGATTTTTTTGGGGTGTCCTTGTTCCGGTCTGCATGTAGGTCTGCAGTGTACAGTTCCAGTATTGCTGGTTCAATTGAATGTTGAAAAGACAAAGAAATGATCTACATTTAAAGTCCAAATAGGCGACTTCTGGAGACCTTTTATTGTTGCTTCAATTCCTGTTTTAAAACCTGAGTAATGCTAATTGTTCACAGTACGATCACTCAGTCAACAATAAAATATCCTCATCATATCCTCATCCTCATGTTCAATAATGGTCAAATCCACCATTATTTTGTGATTTACGAAGTCTATGGACTTGGGTTGTGAAGGTTTGTGACTTTTAAAACATGAGTCCCCAGAAAAAGATCCACACTATCCACAAACATGTACAAAAACACAATTGCAGATAAAGTGTTGGAGTGCTCCAGTGCATAATAGTTTTGGTCCTTAAATCATTCATTCTTTCATCACTTTTGGCTTAAAATCACGATAAATGTTAAGTATATAAAAAACATGATTTCCCAAAACAGGGTCCTAAAATTGATACATGAATACATTACAGTTTATTCAGGGAAGCAGCTCTGAGTTTAGAGGATCTGCTCATCTTTTAGAATCCTCCTGAACGATCGTCCTGAACTGTGAGAATGGACAGTCCCCTAAAGTCGGCATACTTTTTTTGATTGTGATTTTTGGCCCTTTTTGAGAACATTTTTCACCTGTGCAGTTTTTGAGATCAATGTTTTTGACTTAATCATGTGTCTGCTTCTTGTAGTAAACATGCGGTAACGAGATCCGATTAAAACCCTGTGAGCAGCTTCCAATTGGCAATCGTAGGTTGCAAGAAAATCAAACCTGTTTAAATCCAGTCGCCTCACGTGAGAGTTTCACTGTTGAAGTCGTTCGTATAGTGTGAGAACATGAACTATGAGCTGTGAACTTTTAAACCTGTGATTTGCTCATACAGGGGATGAGTGAAATGATCAAAAATATCACACAGCGAACATCCGGCATTACTCGCCCATTTAACCAACAGATTGAGGGAGTTCTTATTTTTAGCAGAGATGCTCCAAACCACGAGACCAGTGAAAACATTCAAACTGATTCTATGAGCGTTTTCAGTCATCAATGTGGCAAATCTAAATTAGAGAATCATCAAAACCTGTTATGTGTACAGTAAGTAAAGATTATTGTATTAACTAACATAGTGATTTTAATGACATCATGAATTGCTAATAAAATATACACACTAAAGTATATTATTATTATAACTTGGATTCAACTGTAACTCAACTGAACTAAACTTAAACCCACCCGAGTCTAGATTTTAGAACATTACTCGTGTGTAGGTTAAAATAAAACTGTAAAATGCAGTAACAATGTGTACGTCCACCTGGCTGTGCAGTGTGCAGTGTGAGGGGAGAGCAGTGGACACAGACACAGCTGTTTATTTGAATACGAGCTGTTTACAGGACGGACACGGGGAGAAAAGACCTCCAACAACTCACAGACAGGGAGACGAGAGGCCTCAACTCCACTGAGGCCAAACCAGGATAAAGGACACAGCCACAGTCATTTGGAATACATAAAACCAGACGAGAAGAATCAAATGGTTGATTCTAGTACATTGGTCAGACATAAAGTATAATCTGAAATTGGTAAGTCCACTACTTCTTCTACATCCTGTCCAGTTTATATCTACTGTCTGTTTTTTGTCATGCTATAATAAAAAATATTTAAATAAAAGGCAGTGTGCTGGGAGCTACTGAAAAAATGTCAAAAAGCAGGCAAACATCAGTCAAAAGTTTGGACACACTTTCTCATTTCATGTTTTTTTCCTTTTCTTTCATGACTTTCTACATTTTATATGCACACAGTAGACATCAAATATATGAAAGAAGCTATACAGAATTACGACTAAATGTTTTTTTCGACAAAGCAAAGTACTTCGTTTTTGATGCCTTCTGTAATATTAATAAAGAGTCACATCGCACGTCATATTTCTGAAGGACTAAGGATGGAAATGTATTTTAAAAGGAAAAAGTAGCATGTTCACAATTTTGTAAAACTCCACAAAATATCAGAATAAATATGGTACCATAAGATGGATAATGGAGAAAATATTGTATCGAGAGATTTGGATGGTTCCGTCCCTAATGTTTAGTTGTTGAATTATGCACTTCAACCTCAAAGACTTTTCAAGCTGTTCAACACGTCACTGATCTGAATATGACAAGAAATTTACCAAATGACCAAAGTATTTTAGAATGTCACTCTTGTTAATATGTAGAATATTCTAATATTGTGATCCTCCCCACCATATCGCAATAAATATCAAAGCGTGAGGTTCATACTGTGACAATGGCCACGTTTACATGATGTTTTTCATTCTAAATTCAATTATTCCAAATTAAATAGATCAGAATTAAATTATTCTCCTTTGAGTTTACATGGAAAACAGGTTAAATCATTTTTATTCCCTGGGGAAGGTTCTGAGTGGGCAGAGACACAAACGTATTTACATCTACAGAAGAAAACACACAATTAGCTGCTACCGGCGTTTGGCTTTTTCATTCTATTTTTGCCGTTTTCTGGCTCCACACAGCGCATTTATTATAAAAATTGTTTGGGTGCGAGACCAAAGTTTGCTCCAGCATCTTTTTACATTGCGTCAGAAGAATGACCCAACAAACATGAACAACCGGAATTATTTTTAAGCAGAATAAACATTTACATCAGGGGTGTGAAACTCATTTGGTCCGGGGGCCATATCCAACCTACTTCGATCACATGGTCTTTTTAAAGTGGAATTAATTTTTATTCTGAATTAAATTATTTGTAATCAGATTTAAAGCTCTCATGTAAACGGGGCAAATATCGTATCGTGTCACTTGGATATTGTTACAAACCTACTAAGCAAAATAAACAAGAGGGTTAGTCCAAACTTTTCACTAGTAATTTGGAGATTATGGAAGTAAGTATAAATCCTGTATTTCACTGTATTTGCTCCACTGATATTTCCACCAAACCAAAGCATAAGTAAACCTCCCCTTCTACTTTGAATGGCCCCTCAGCTTTACACACACTGACAGACTCACACCTCCTCTCGCTAAAACCAGATCTTCCACCTGAACGCACTGTTAACCAGAGACTTTTATAACCTTTTATACCCAATAAAACTGTGCATGGTCCACTCTGCAGAGGTAAACACTAAAATCATCCACTTAGCCTGTTTTTCAATTCATCACCATCTGGTTTTAACAGCGAGAGTGAAAAGAACTTTTTTTTCCGACTTCAACAATAACGTCAGATGACAGCTGTGGACACACAAAGAGCACGCTGAAGTTTTATCGCCTTCCATCAAAAATGTGGAGCGGAGGAAATACAGTAAAAATATACAATTTATGGCGAGGGGCGCAGGAGGGAGCCAGGAGATTTCTGGGACAATATGAAAAATAAAAGAGTAATAAAACTGCATGGGCCTTGATTGTGGTCTATAGAGACACATGGAGGCCCTCCAGCTCTGATCGCTTTATGACTTCATCTCAAAGAATGGGAGACATCAACAGATTCAAAGACCATTACGGGATAATCTCTTTCCATATAAGTGGCTACAGTCTCCGCACAGGACCCCTGCCCCTCCAAGCCGACTTCTAAGCTCTGGGACGCAGCAGCATGTCAATCCAAAACAGACATGAGAGATATGAACGTGATTGCCTGCTGATTGTGGTAATAAACTTAATAGGGGAAGTTATAATTGGCCCTTGTTTATACTGAAAATATGGAGTAGCCGTACCTCAAGATGATCCCAGCTAAAATGGGAGACAAAGCTAAAATTGTAATTATGGCTTTAATGTATGCACTGGAATTTAAAGTTTTTATTTCATAAGCGCTTGACACACACACACATGCACGTGCACACACACACACACACACACACACACACACAAACTCTGTGAGCTTTAAGTCACGTCATAATATTGTTACCTCATCCAAATCAGACCTGGATTTATGTTTTGTTTCATTCACACATGTCTGAGTAATATTTTATTAAATAGTCTGTCTACATCTCCAAAGCTCAAAATGTTTGAGTTGTTTTTAACACAAAAAGTGTTATTTTAACCATTGGAAAGTTAAATGGGGGTTCCAGTTGGGGTTATTTGCAGAATTGACATTGTTGAAAGTAATTCAACTTCCACTAGTGTTCATTTAACTTCCACAAATGTTAATTCAACTTCCACTAGTGTTTCTTCAACTTCCTCTAGTGTCCGTTCAACTTCCACAAATGTTCATTCAACTTCCAACTAGTGTTACTTAATTAACATTTCCAAAGCAGATTAGACTCATATGAACTCTGAGAAAATGTTAAAATTGATTCTGTGAGAGTCAATTTTAACACTCCACTTTTTGCTGTGTAGTTTCAAAGTTAAACTGTTAACTTTTTACCTTTTGTTCAGTTGAGGTTGGCAATTCCAGGTCTGAAATGCTCCAAATGATTCCAGTAAAGCTGCTTGGAGTTTAAAAACATGGTGGAACAGAATGTTTTCAGTTTGAGAGAAGAACTAAATCTGCAGGTTAAACATTATAACTGACATAACAGATCAGAAAATAGTGTAATATGGGCTCTTTAAAAACATACTTGCAGAAACTAAAACTATAAACACAATGGGGGATTTTGGGCACTCATAAAAATAAGTAAAAACGGCTGTGTTTTTGTGATTAAAAAAAAAAAAATTCTATTATTACTCACTCACACAAATAAACAGTACACGATTTGGTTATTTACATTATTAGTCCAATCTCCTATCTGATCTGAACAGTCTGTATTTATTTATAGTCTTTAGTCTCTGGGACAAACTTTCCAGAGGCTCATTTGTTAGAATGAGTGTACTTTGCTGTCACCTGCTGGTTGCAAATTGTAGTAGCATGTAAATGTCGATAGCATGAACTGCATAATGGCTGATAATGACTACAATATGAATATTATTATTTAATCTTATTCTCTTGTATTTAATTTAAGCAGGATCATGAAGGACTGGAGCCACCAACTGCACAGGCTGAGAAACAAACGAGTAGACAGCATAAAGACTTACACCCCACGCTTCTGTCAGAGTCAGACTGATGCTCGAAGGAAAGTACTCCTCTTTACTGATTGTTTCTACTAGTTACCTCATTATTATGTGCAAAATATACCCTCTGAAAAACTGTAAACAAAAGCATTTTAAATTCCAGAATGGAGCAGCTGGAAATGAAGTGGAACATAATTTGATTATAATGGAAAAACTGGGATTCATTTGTAAAAGTCAAATCTCTCAGATCCATGTAAATGATTCAGAGCCTAGTTTAAAAACTTACAATTGTGTTTTACTTGATTTATGTGACAAGAGTTTATGATCGACACTCAGCATTTTTACAAAGGCAAAATCCATATTTCACTTTTTGTGAAGCCCAAATACTATTTTAGGATTAAAAAACTGAATATTTCCATCCTTCTTAACAAAGTAGCAAAGTAAATAAGATTTGTAGACTGAAAATTTTAAATTGATGCTTTTTTTTGTTGTTGTTGTTGTTGTTCTAATGTCATAAAACCATTATTTAGTTGTGTTCATCAGTGAATCATTGTAAATATATGATGTTAGCTTAATTTTGCCTCCAGTTGCTCCATTCCAGAATTTTGAACATTCTGATGACAGAAGATGTCAGAGGGTCTATACAGTATTTATTATTAACAGGGATCTGCCTCACTCCTGCTTTTACATTACAGTCATATTCAAATGATGACTGCCCAAGAGCCCTGCACAAGAATTTATTGATGTCTTATTGATGCCTGACAGATCTGTTACTATTTTTATTATTGCTACTTATTTAGAAATTTATTTTAATTTGTTATTATAATATATTGTGATGTGCGAGCTACTGAGTCCAAGTCATTTCCCTAGTGGATAATAAAATAAAGTTTGTCTAAGTCTAATTCCAATGTGTGTCCCAAACTTTTATGTGTGCACAGATGGCAAATACATTACCTGAATCTTGAATCATTAATAAAAGCAAAAGCACACAGCAATATTCTAAAATGCATAAATAAGAAATATGCCTGCTCACAAATAAACGCTATAGGGAAGAGTTTGGGGATAAGGTGATAAAAAGTGATCTGTTATTTTGGTCATATCATGATTCACTTTTCCTCTTCAGCTTGATTTAACCATCACAGTGTGAATTTCAGAAGACTTTCTTAACTGTTAAAAGGGATTGCAAAATGCATAAAAGTAAATGACTTGTGATAAGGGTGACCAGACTTTCAAAATTCAGACCTGGGACACATCTGGGACTGTTGGTTTAAATAAAATTGTAACAAACCTAGGACATTTTTTGTATAAAACTGGGACAAATCACTGGTTTTGGATAAATCTGCTAGGACAGAGGACACAGGGCTCAAAACTGGTACTGTGTTCGGTAAATGGGGATGTTTTGTCACCCTAGCTTGCGTATTATAGCTTGATTTTACCAGTCACAGTGAAGTGTGAACTTTCAGAGGAATTTAAATTAAAAGAGAATACAGAATACGATTGTGACCAAAACCCTGATCTGGCTCCTAGAAAATACTGATATGCCTATTATTTTTGCCTTATCACTCACCCTTACTTTAAGATCAGCATGAAATAAACAATATATCCGTCCATTTGGCAGAAGTTCTGTTTATACTTTTAATAAGTAATAAGTAATACGTATTATATAGTAGGATAATGTTACATTTTCAGTCTGAAGTTAGCTGTAAAAAGTCAAGACAGCCATTTCAAATACAACATCCAGCATATGGTATAACTGTTTTTTGTGCATCAGCAAAAAGTCCTTTTGTTGGAGTGAATGGGTGCAAAAATGCATCTTAACACAGGATGACAATGAATGTAAATTATTTAAAGAATGAATGGCTGAATATGACCTTCAGCATTAGCAATACTGGTCCAATGTGCAAATGTATAATATGCTGAAATCAATTAGTTACACAAAAAGAGGTAATGCCCACACTATTTCTATTTTTTTTGTTTTTGTTTGAAATGTATTTTATTTGTATTATTTTTTTCTGTTTTTTTTTTTTGGGGGGG